>VTPC01007259.1:31937-75407 GCA_011009095.1 Ignelater luminosus
GTACGAAAAAACAATTAAAGGTTTGTTTTTAATTACCTCCGCAAAACATGGAAAAACATACCTACTTTAAGCTCTCCAAATTTCATTTGTCTATCGCTTACCGTTTCTGCGGGGGTAGCGTGTTTCCATACTTTTTAGCGACCCTGTATATTTATTACTCAAAGAATACATAATTATTTGTTACTACGTTCAAAATCTCAAGTTCTTATTCTATTTGGTCTTTTCGTTACAGTTATACTAATAGTTTATATATTGTTAATATCAAACCTGTAAAAAGTCGATATGGACTCACAGGCAATTAATGTAATGTAATTATAATAATATATAAATAAATAATAATAATAATAATAATAATAAGAATAATAATAAAACATATTTGTATACGAATCTAAAAGCACTGTATACCTCCTTATACAGTGATAAAGGTAAAAGATTTTATATTAAATCTTTCTATGTAGATGATTAGAATTTTACTAAAAAAAATACTAGTGACATTTGTAAGATACTAATACAGACCACAAGGAGACTTCTTCTTTCTTCTTTTCTTTCCACTGCTATTACTTCTGCTCCATTTTCGTCTACTTTAAATTTTTTCCCCACAATTACTTCTATTTCTTTTTCGCTTTTCACCACTCCTCTTATTGAATTTACTGATCTAACAATACAATTTTATTGCTACATATTACAAGGGTGTACACTAAATAATACTGCATTATTGATAGCAGTAATAGCAAGCTGTGACATTAAAAAGTACAAGTTATTACCAATTTTTAGTTAAAATCAACCTTCAAATTGAATAATAACAATTAAGTAAGTTGCAACTGCTCCAGCAAACTTGTGAAAAAATAATGAGGTTAGAACGACACTACTACCAGTTGTATGACGTACTATACTTACGCTGGTAATCAAAGAACGATCGATAAACCCCAATCCAAATGCAGAAAACCTAATTGGATACTCTGATATTTGATTTGCCAATATGTACAACTAAAAAAAATTTAAGTTTACAGTTTTTCAGTTTTTAAATATTTAGCTTTACTTGGTCTTCATACTGATCCCCATGTTTAGAAGAGCAAGAAAGTTTTCCAATAGTAGTCTTTAAAGTCTTAATCTAGAATAGTACTTATTAAATCAAGTACATTACTACGCTTTAATAAAACCAACCTTGTTTAAACAAGTGTTGCATGGCTCGACAACTATAAGTAGTCGACAGAAATGGACAATAAGCCATAAACTTGTTGTTAGAACAACAACAAAATCAATTTGTTTTACAATACTAGCTAATATTGCATATAACAAAACGGTTAATTGTATTAGACAAGTGAGAATTATAATCTTAAAATACAGCAAGTCAATTTTAAAAAATACTATAAAGATAGCTTCATTTACCAAAATGATAAATCCAAAACAATTATTAATAGAGTTGACCCCATCACATATTCTTAGGTAGACTTTTGTCATATCCTTCATTGTATTTAGAAAAGCTTTGTCATCTTCCGTTTCCACTGAAAAAATATTGAAAATAAGTCCGATAGTTTTATAATGGTAGAATTTGAAACTTACTTCTATTACTGAAACCACCATGTTTGGAAACATAAAAAGATTCGGCATACGAAATTTTACTTAAAGTGTGAAATAAATACTGATTTAAACGTGTAATTCTTCTTTCTATTGCATACACCATATAGGAATATTGAAGAACAATACATGTAATTACATAATAAGAAACATGATAAGCTAAAAGTTGATTAAACTGTTTCTTAAATGAATATACTTTGCTAATAAATAAATCAAATCCAAAAATAGTTGTTTCAAAAAGTAAGACCAATAATAAAATCAAAATCGAGGATTTTCTTGACACTTCTATGCCTGTTATTGGTATTATTCGGTCAATCTAAAACATAAATAAAAGCGACATTAAAATATTTACCAAAAATAAGGTACCTATATAATGAATAATGAAAGAATTATTTAAGTTTCAACCCTCTAGAGCAACTTAAAATTTACAATAAAGAAGGAAGAAGTGTAAGAAAAGGTGAAAATGCCTAGTTGTCCTGTATTAGTCAAAGTAACTGTTTGCTAACATCTACACGTTCACCATAACAAAAAATTATTTTATACAATCCAAACAGAAAATTTGTTTAAATCCTAGGAGTATAAAACTCCCAACGTACAGTCAGATGATACGACCTACGACGCTATATCCATGAAAACTATTTGCTATTATTGGCAAAATTTTAACCAGATATATAGGCATCTCGTTTTCAACAAGACTTGTTATTTTTTCGTGGAATAAACAAATTTGAGATATGGTGGCAATCTTCTATGCTTGGCATCATTTTGTTTATGCATGGAGAACTAAACTCCGTTGAAGAAATTCTGCAGCCATTACGGTCAACCAGACTTCAAGTAAAAATGGCACTGACAGTTTCTCCATACAAGGACGTCGCAACTTTCTTCCAAAAGCGGACCAAGTATGTACTTTTCATCAGAACTTCAAACCTACTGTCTACGGTAGATAAGTTGAACTAAAAGTGTCTTGCTGAAGAGATTTTGGCTTCCGGGTCATAGACCACCTCACAAATGCTTTCACTAAAAATTCAGTCAACTTTTTAGATGTGTCCAGGACCTTCGAAAAAATTTTTCATGAGATGCTCGAAGCAAATATTTTCTGTACACTTGTTCAACATCAAAACAACGCAGCTTGACAGTTTCGCTGTGCCACAAGCAGTTATGCAGACTGCAAACCTATAATCATTAAACTCAAGAGTGGTGTGTAGCTTTCTATTCTGTGAGTTCTGTGATCTAGACGATTAGGCAATGCCCACTTGCTACAAAAACCAAGTTCTTAAAGATTATTTTAGTATGAAATAAATAAACACAGCTTTAATTTTATTTTCTGACTAACTGACATAAAATCTTTTTTAGCAGAACAAGCTGAGTTTACACAAAGTGATGTCCTTTGACTAAGCATTTGCAAATTAAAGCTACGTTAGTGACAAGTACGCAAAGAAACTTTATTTCATCCAGAAAATGGATCTCAGAATAACTTTAGACATTTCCTAACTATTAATTATCCACCATTGCCAGTTGTAAAGAATTTAAAAAATAACTAGAATTGACTTATTTTTTGAAAATCTGTCGGATGTAACGTTATAATTTTGCAAAGGAAATACACCTTGACATTTGATCAAGAATGGAAATTAACTAAGGTTAATACAGTAATCTAATATTTCTAATAAGAAGAAAACGAAATGCATGCTAAAACTCTACATGCTGCTAGTTAGCAGCCAATCAAACAAATCTGTATAAGTAACAGTTATAAAAATCATTTTCAATAAGGAAAAACAGACAAACAGAAGAGATACATGTTGACAAATATGGATAAAAGGAAATTATAAAAAGTAGTTTTGAGACATAATTACAAAAAAGAATTTCTGCAGATTTCTTACCTGATTTATGTTCAAAATAAAATTCAAGAAATGCGGCATACGTAGAAGAAATCCAAAAATTCCCATAATAACTGTTAATTGTATGGTCATTACTTCTACTAACATGATATATTTCTCAAAAGCCCCTCTTGTGGATTCGATTACTATTACTTTATTAGTAATCACATTGCTGATGTCATAAACATTGAGGGCAACTAAAAATACAATTTAAGGTTGTTGTGTGCCTTTCTTGATCACCCTGTATAACAAAACTGATTAATTACTTTCTAGCATTTTAAAGATTCAAAGTCGATCTACTAACTTTTCTTAATTATACCAAAACACACTAAAAATATAATGAAATTACACTAAGAATGCAAATGACTACCGTTGAGGCGGGTAAGTTTAGATCAAGGCCTTGCTGGAATCTGCGACTAAAGGGAAATAATAATACATTAAAATATACAGAGCGTTTAATTTTCAAAAAAAACCGGAAGTTTAATAAATACCATCAAGTCTTCTTGAGATTTCTTTGGAAATAGCGATACAGTATAAAACAACTTGTAACGTTCACTTTTTGTTTCCGTTACATGGGTTGTATTTAATCTGCGATTTCAATGTATCTTTTGGCAGTTTTTTATTGTTGGAGAGGTCTTTCTTTGATAATGATGAGTTCACACTGACAGGTTGATTAATTTTGCTGGGTTTTCTTATTATTAAATAAATTTAGGGTTGACGAATTTTTCTATTTTATTTATGGTAGCAAGCAGGACACAGGGCATAATTCCTCAAACATTTAAATTTTTATGATTGCAGTATGCTGAACTTTCACAGCTGTGACTTGTATTTCTGGTAAACTTTACTTCATTATGAATCTTGTTAGCAAATTGGTAAGGGATGGATTTTTCTTATCACGATTCCGTGATCGTATATTGGATTTTACCATTAATTATTACCTTGCATCTTTCCCTACGTTTTAACTTTGATATTCGCATAAATGGCCAGGTGTAATTTGGTTAAGTAAATTCTTACTTGCTCATTTCTCTAAAGGTAGCTTTTGTTTTTGGTATAACCAAAACGAATTGAAGTTAGGATTTCTAGACCTGTTTATTTGTAAAGCTTGTTCGGTTTCATTTTTGCTATAATTGTAATTTACAATTATGTACTTGTGAGAAATAGGACCTCATCGGCTGCTACTTTAAATATTTGCTACTTCATCATAGTGTGGGTTATTATAAATTTATATCTTCAAGTCGTGTCTTGTTTAGTTAAATTTTAATTTTTAAGAACCGGGATTTTCGGTGGAAGAAGCTGGTCTCGGAAGTGTTTGAATTCAGCATCGAGCTGGGCAGACTCAGTAAAACGGTAATCTCTCCGAAGCAGTTGCGTTGTCGCTGTTTGTGCCAGGGGGCATCGAATTTTCTGTGTTTGTGACAAGCCTCAACCCAGCGAGGGTAAGCGGTTTTGTTTTTGCTTTTCTAGGTCTTATGAGAGATTTTTTGGTTTTATTTAAATTGTTACCGCGCCTGTTAATATTGAGGATGGTTTTATCAAAGATTTTCTTAGTATGACAAAAAGGTAAATTTAGTTGCTGTGGAAGGTGACTACACCCAAGTTTTCGTTCTATTCCTGATGATATCGTCCGACTTATAATAATTATCGTCGTTCCAACTCAATCTGTGGTGGATCCATTTGCCTACCTGTTTTACTATCTCAACATTATCGTTATTCAATTTTAATTTTAAAAGTTGTTCTATTTCTTATGTATACACTTGTATTTACTATCTTGGCTCATTTAAATGCATTCTAACGAAGTCATTACTGGCTTTGGCTGTTTGCTTAAATTTTTTTATTAATTTTTGTTATTGTTGTTGGTTTAAATTTCTTTGATCATTAGCAAAACAGAGAGGGAGTAAGAGATAAAGAGAGTAAGAGATAGAGAGAGAGAGAGAGAGAAAGAGGAGGAAAGAAAAAATCTAAAAAACTAGGGTTAAGAAGGGTTTTTTGCGTAGATTGCTGCAAATTCTTCTTTCCACATTTACAGCGCTGTAAATTCACAATTTCGGACTCGTGGTAAGCTGTTATTTTCTTACTCTTAATTAGCGTTTCTTGAGTTTGTACTTTAAAATTTGTTTTTGTTTTCTGGTGTATAATTATAAATTTCCTCTATTAAGAAATTTTTATTTGCAAACGTTGAATTAAATTGTAATACATTTTATTATTAAATATCTTATTGACTGTTTAAGAATTTCTTTAATATTATTTGAAAAGTTTTATATCAAAAGGTTTTATTATTAAATTTAACTTCTAGCTATAAAATCGTTTTTCTAATTTCAGTAATTATTTATATTTGTTGTTTTTTGAAATTGTTAAAATTTCATGTAATTTGTGTTTTTCCTTGAAGAAAACTGGCGCCCTTATCGATTGATTTTTTTTCAATATAGGTATTAAATATTTTTGTGTGTTTTATTGTATGTATAATCTCTTTATTCTCACTCATTCATTTCTCACTTAACAAACTGACATCGTTTTTATGTGACTAGTCATGCTTGATGCCATTTTTAGCAAAATACTGACGTCGATGTTACAGTCACAAGAACGTCGTATACTGACGTTGTCAGGACGCTAATTATAGTTGTTAAACAGGAGTCAAGTTATTGCAGTATGTCCTCTAAATATTTAAAAACTATTGTTAAAGGTATTTGAAAATAAAACAATGTGTTACAATGCACATATAATTCCTGATCGGTTTTAAAAACGTTAAAACAGAAGACATATTTTAAAAATACAATTTGTACTGCGGCCATATTTTTGGTAGAGATTAATAAATAATAAAAATAATATCTCAAAATAATATCAATGGACCAAACGCGAGTAATTGGTGCGTAACGTTATGCAGACTTCACAGTAAAAATGTCAATGTATGGCCATTTTACGACGTCGTCGTTGACGTATTATTACTAAATTTCTATGTGTGAATGATGTCAGTCTATTAGATAGGTTTATACAAAAAGCTGCACTAATAAAAGTCACTAAATTCTCTTACTCAATATAAATCCCAGGCAAAAACTGTACACGGCATACTTTAATGAAAATTCCATTTTGTATCGGTATCTGTATAAAGCAACTCTAAAAGGTGCTATGCCGCAAATTCTGCTGATATAGAATAAAGGCGATATCACATTAAATATATCTATCGATATTTTCATATTAGGGGACTTTTCATCCATTTGAAGTTTTAAAAACGTTCTTTAAGTCTACCACAAGAGAGGTTTCTTTTATTCTTGATAAAACAAAATGGTAATGACAATTAATATTATGAAATACTATTTGTAATATGATTGTTTGGCTGTAGTAAACAATCATCTAAAAATATCTTTTATTGAAATTAATGTTTCAATTGTCTTATTGTTATTTTTGTGTGTGCTTTTCAAGTAATTTGAAAATAAAAGCTAATATAGCTTAAATCCTCTTACATATTATTATATTAGTTAGACAGAGAAATATTGTAATAAAACAAAAAAAAAGTGAGATAAAGAAATCAGCTAATAGCAAACATTTTCGAGTTTCCACTTTAATTCAAGTAGGTCAAGGATTGTACCGCTTATAGTTGAGTTTTTCTGCTCGTACTAATTAGGCTTTTGTTTCTAAATTCTTGGGCGGCAGTATACACATATTGCAGAATAAACAATTATTTGACTATATTAACAATTCTTTTTTAAAATTACAGAAAAACGACTTCAATATTTAATCAAACTCTTTTAGGAATACACCCTCTATATAACACTAAAAGTTGCACGATTATCATTTAGTACAGTGGACCTAGTGTAAGCTTGCGGGTCACCCTGCGCAGAAGAGGAACACAGATAGGTGATGAACGAGAGAGACACCGCATACGCATCGGAGCATTTGTACATTAAGTGACAAAAGTTGCATCTAAAATATAAACAGGATGAAATCGTAGTTTAAAATAAAATTTAACTCTAGAGCTCGTAGTGACCTTTTATACGAAAAACCATAATGGATTTTGGGAACTTTTATTAATACAAACTTTTAGATGACTAGTATATATTTACATATCAAAAAATATTTATGAAATTTAAAAATATAGTATGAATTAAATTTTAAAATATTTAAATAAATAAAATAAAAATTAAATATATAAATTAAACAAATAGTATTAAATAGTTCCGACATTAATTTTAAAAACAACACAATTACTCTAACGTACCGCAATAATTAAATAACTCAAATAACACTCTTGCCATAGAAATTCTCTATAGTTTATGAAAGGTTGTTGACCAGATGTCTTGTAATTCGGGAAAAAACCATAAATGTACACTTCCTTTCCTTTCAAACATTTTTAAAAAGACGATTGACATTTTTGCAAAGATTTATAATACCCTTTTTGTCATTCAAGTTGTAAAATTTACCTAAACCTTTTTATAAAATAGAAATTCTAACTAAACACATTTTTAAAATCTTTCAAATAGAAAATGATTTGAAATTGCTATTGCAGTAAACTGAAAAAATTTTTAATAATTAAAATTAATTTTTGTGTTAATTATAATAAACAATAAAAAAATAATAATAAATAATAATTGAGGAAATAATTGAACAACTCGAGAAAAACAGAGAAAATTTCGGTACTTACAGTTGGTCTAAATGGTCTATGCCAGATAAATTGAATTTTCACTTTCCCACTCAGTTTCTGAATCACTATCTTCGCCCAAATTTATAATTAAACTATCAACTACTAAATCTAATGCAGGTTCTTTTTTCATGTATTCCAATTCGTAATTTCTACTGTGTTCACACCTCGATTTCCATTCTTCGGCAGAAAATTGTTCAAAAAATTCGCGACAAAATTTCTCAACCTCCTTGAAATTAAAATTGACATTTCGTTCCCTTACATACTGTTTTAACGACGCCCATACAAGCTCTACCGGGTTCAAATCCGGGTGATAAGGTGGTAATCTTAAAACATTATGACCATTTTCTAAAAGGATTTTGTCGATTTCGTAAGTTTTGTAACTAAAAGATATATTTTTATTTCTCATATCTTCTTTTCTGCTTGCACTTGTCGGGAATTTTTCCGCCACTACACTATGATATGGGGCATTGTCAATCACTAAGACGCTTCGAGGTGGTAAATTTGGTATAAGTTTCTCCTAAAGCCATTTTTTATAATTTGAAAAATTCATTCCGTGGTGATAATCGCCCGTGGTACTTGAAGGTTTGAACATCAATTCTGCTCCTTTTATAAATCCATTTTCGCTGCCGGCATGCACAATTATTAGCCTTTGACCTTTCGAAATGGGTTTTCTCAATCCTTTATTGCTATCATCACTCCATGCCTGGTTATATGTGTGAGATGAATGTATGTACGTTTCATTCATATATACGATTGGGCGTCCTTCTTCTCTATATCTCTTCATATTCCTTAAAAAATGCAGTCTTTGATGTCGAATTTCGTGTTTTTCCATTAGGATTTTTCTATTTGTCTTGGTTTTTCGACAGCGAAATCCTATATTGTGAATTTCTTTGCGTAAACTGTCTTCACTCCCCGTGTAATCCACTGCTTCCTGAAACTGTTTCAAAATGTTGCGAACCGTAGGAACTTTTTTCTCTGTAACGTATAAATTAGTAATTAATCTTCTCAAAATATGTCGGTTAGCGACATCAAGGTTTGTTTTAGTATGGGCCTTCTTTCTTTTCTTAGTTGGTGTTGTAAACATAGAACCCTCGACCTTGGAAATTTTGGTTGCTTCTTGTTGTATCGATTGTACTGATCGTAAGGAAATACCCGTAGCTCGAGCAACACGTTCTTGAACTTTTTGTAATGCTATAATAGGTGCACCAGCTTCTGCTTCTTCCTTCATGAACTTTAAAACCGCACTTATGATTTCACGACACTGGCCACTCAAAATTTTATTCTTAATTTTCGATTTAAACTCCATATTATTAATTATTAATTAATAATTAATTAAATGAAAATATCGAAATATGTAATTTATAAAGATACAATACTAATAAGACGAGAAACTTCAACGCTGAATCCCAAATTTTAAATAGAATTTATAAATTAATTCAATAGATAATCAATACTATAATAAATATAATGACAAATCAATAATATTGAAAATATAACTAATAATAGAAATAATAGGAATTACTAGAGATAAATCGAAATGAATAGTAAACTTACTGTGAGGTATAGGAAAAAATAGTAGTGATACTTTTTTTTCGAATGTACGCAAGTTACTGTCTGGAAAGTCGGCTTAAAAGTGAACTCTCCCACCCTTCTGAAGGATTTGCCAGTGCGCATCGTAGGTTCACCCGTAAGCTTACGCTAGGTCCACTGTAGCTATTATTGTTTAAAGCGGCATTCCGGAATCTATTCAATCTGGGTTTAAACTGTTTTTTATTTGTTTATTTATTGATTTTTTAACCTAGTAGTATGTATAAAGATATTAATCACCAGGGAACTGATTCATATTTCATAGTATGCATCAGGATAATCTACAGTAGGTCACGCAATTCATCGTTATCTTATTCTGATAGAAATTATGAAGTTCCTACGTAAATTATCTACAGCATTGGGTTTGCGGTTTATGAATAACACTAGTCAAAGGAAGCAACAACTAAGTTTATTAATTTTTTATAATGTTTTATATGGTATTTTTTTAGTTGTTTGCCTGCTTATGACGATAGCGGAAAACAAAATAAGATTTTTGGGGTAAGTAATATCAATATTAAATGGGTCATTTACAAAGTGTGTCTCCACAAATACAAGCGAGCGAGTTGACTTGACAACTATCCAGTAAAATTTGAAGAGCTTTTCTACTGTGATAGTATATGCTTATCTACAGGATGTCTCATTAGGCTCCCAAGAACATAGGGATTTTACCGTAGGAAAAAGTTATTAGAATTAGAGTTTGCTTATGTCTACTTCAGACATTAAGAATAAAAATAATATGAAACAACATTGAAGAAAACAAAATAAATTTTTAATATTGTCAGAATCCATTATTTACTTATCACACTATATTTTTAAAAGTAGTTACTTGCTACTTTAATTTATTTTAAATAATTATAACATGTAACTTTTTCTAGGTATAATTTTTTGGCAACTTTACTCATTTACCTTCAGATGCTTTGGACATCAGTTCTCACCATTTACTTAATTTTCTCGAGTACCTATAATCAGCAGTATCACTCAAAGATTCTAAAACAAATCCTACAAATCGAAAATAAAATTAAACAACGTACTGTATCTATGTACCATAAATATAATTATTTTGTATGGATACTAATAATATTTCCTATATTTGCTTTGAATGATGTTTTACTAAAAGACCAATGGATTTCAATATATTTTTGGTTATTAACACACATTTCTGGACTGACTATTGTAATATACATAAACCATGTAATTTCATTATTAAATACCTGCAATGAAGTATTTATGTTACTTAACAAACATTTAAAAGGCTACACCCTACCTCACTTGACACCTATAGAAATTATTACACCAAAACCATTTAACTTACATAATAGCCAACACACGCTGTTACGCAGATTAGAGAAGATATTTAGAATCCACAGTTTTGCAAGAAAGTTGCTACAAGATATTGAATTTGTTTCTGGAATCAATTTAATGTTATTTATAATTTGCTGCGGAATATCCTGTTTTGGCCTAATTTATGATGTTTTAATGTATTTTGTTATGAAAGTGCAACAAACTGAAAGAGAATGGTCTACGGTGTATTCTCACAAATATTGGGCAGTGACTCTTTTCATAACATTAATGGTAATAGCAGAATCTACAGAGAATTTCTTAAAAATTTGTAATCAAACTGGGATTATATTACACAAACTGCAAAACTTATATGTTGATTTAGACGTTGAACGGGTAAGATCTTTTTCTATATTCTCCCATAGATGTTTTTAATTTATTAAAGGAATATGTGGATTATGTTTTTCTCTTTCTTCTATCTCTGCATGGACTCTAGCTTTCATTTCACCTATCCCGCTCAAACAGGATAAACCATGATAATATGATAACTAACTTACTTATTTTTAAACTCTTTAGGTAAAGTAAACCTAGCTTGTCATCAAGGTGTAAGAAAAAAATCACAAGCACTTTCTGCAGCAAATACCTTTCAGAGCTGTGTCTTTTAGGTTTGAATAAATTGATCAGTCTATGAAAAGAAGAATGGTTTAGTTTGGACATTGTAGCGCACCCAACACTCTGATGGATGAAAGGACATGTGGACCCTTTATCTAGTACATCTTTTTTAAGTAAAATCAAGATTTGCATCAAGAATAACTAACATCAAATATATAAACAATGCAAATTACACAATAGTATGTTCTATCAGCTTTAGAATTCAATGACAAAAAAAAGGGTATACGCGGTATCCATACGTGGTTGACCAGCAGTGGGGGTCACTCTAAGTGTTTACTGACCAACTAGTTTTTTAAACATCTTGTGCAAGATTGTAAGGTACCCCAGTCTGCACTGCTTACTAAATTTTTTTGGTGTTTTAATATTATATTTTGTAAGTCAAGAATTAAGAAAGAGAAAAACAAAGAGAGAGAGAGAGGGAGGGAGAAAGAATGAGAAAGGGAAAATGTATATACCACGAGAAAAAATATTATTCTATAAGAATTCAATGCTTGGGTATTCATATGAACAAATTCGGTTTAGTTTGGTTTGGTTCGATTTGTGACGGTGCTTGCCGTGGTACTGACAACGGTGAGCTTGGAGTGCATAAGGACAAATTCATAGTTGAAGGAAAAAGAGTAGCGTCGTGGCAAAATGTTGTAATTCACAAAGTATGTCTAGCGGTTGTATGCATATATGTCTTTGGGCGTGCTAGTAATTGTTGGATTTTGCGGTTATGCTTAATAGATATGCGTTGGAACTGGTATCGGAAATTCTTCGAAACGTTCTTTTAGTATCTTGTGGTTAGCAGTGGTATACACTGATTGAATACGTGTATTGGAAAAACTGGGCGATTGTTGTGGGGATGAATGTTATTTGTATTATTATATTATTCAACAAAGAGGTATTTTTTAAGATATCTTCTGACTCTGCGAAAAACAAGAATTCGATATTTTTGAAGAGTATTGCCTGGAAATGCTTGAATTTCTTCTTCAGGATTTTTAAGGACTAAAGGTCACATCTCAAGGGTATCAAGAACATATTCTTTGTTATGATTTACCGTTTTTCTTCTTCTATCTTACTGCAGATTCGTGGAAGTTAATGGATCACATACGGTAGCACGATGGAGAAAACGGTAAATTGACAGTCAATTACCAACTTGATGAAGGTCATATGTATGCAGACAAGCATCAGTAGATAGCAGACTAGAATGCCGTCGTTGAGCTTGAAGAACAAGCTGCTGTACTGATTAGACCTAGCTAGGCGCCTAAGGAAAAACACATGTAAGCTTCAAAGTTTTGGAAGGACTGATTATTACAGTAGCAAAATAGTAATACCTGAGTTTTCGGGAGATCTAGTTCAATTTTTCAGACCCGGAGACAGGTTAACAGCAAACTTAGTTGAATTTAAACAACATCCATAAGGCCGTGTTGTAAGCGAATTGAAAAAAGCAGATGACTGGATCCTGGAAGAGCAAAGACATCATTACAACAAAATAAAAATGGGAAAGGTAAGAGAATACAACTTTATGGAACACCAGTTTCCAAAGTGTACTCTCTGGACAAAGCCCGATGAATTTGTACCCGACAAGAGAACAGAAAATCATTTATTAATCGGAAATTTTGAGTTTTGTCATGTTTGATGTCTAGAAGCGTGGTCGTTAGGCAACGGCTAGTGTGCATGAAGACAAAAAAGAGAAGCTCGCGCAAGTATCAAGAAACTGAGAAGCAATATAGTTATCCCTCTTGTTGCTACATTTGCATATTGTGATCGATTTGCATTACACGCTTATCTTATTATTTAACTTACCTTTAATCTTCTACTCGATAGTTTTGTAGGTAGTCTTTATGAATTTAGTACCTATGAATTAACTGACGGTTTTTCTCTGAAAGATAAATTCTTTCTAGATCAATGCTTATTCTGCCCAATTACTAAACGAAAACTGGGAGTTTTCTGCCTCTGGTATATTTATTCTTAATAGCAATCTCATTTATAAGGTAAGAGTTAAGTCTTATTTTTAAAATCAATATACTGCTCAATTATTTATTTTTTTAGGTAATTGCAACTTGTACTTCTTTGTCAATTATAATAATTCAGTTTGATGAAAATTACTTTATAGTAAACTGGCCAACATAAGTGTTTGAAGATTTATTTAAACTTTTATTTATTGTGCATTGTATTTGTATTGTAAACCTGATAGAACTCAAGAATAAACTACACACGACAACTAATGAATTTAAGATTTTTACTTATTTATAGTATTCGGTTCTCACCAGTCTGTTCTTCAGTTATTCTGCGTTAATCCATGAAGGTAGCACAAATAATTTGGAAGTATGTTATAATACAGAAAATGGAGGCTACTTACAAGACCAGTTCCGTCCAAGTTTCAGTTTTAAACAGAACTTTCTCACTGGTTTACTATTCTGGTTTACTTGTTTCTGTTTTTTTGATCAATATTTCTTTTGCTTTTCCCTTCTTTTCTTGATACTATATTTTTGAAAATTGGTCTTGCATGTTTTATTGAGCTATTGTTTTGGCAGATTTTTCATGACTAAAAATGACAAGAAAGAAATGCTAAAATTTGAAACTGTTTGAGAATTAAAAAATCTTAAGTATTTGCAAATCTCAAAAAAGGAAAGAAAAGTTTGATTATTACAACTGTATCTAGATTTTAAATATTACCTGTCAAGATTATTGTTAAAACAATGGTGATAGCTACTGAACGAGTTCAATTTTTCTTTATTGGGGGTAGTGTTTCTAATAGTCGGTAAATCTGAGATGTAGAGTACGTAGAGTAGCGGTTTTAAGACTTGATGGGATAATACTCAGATACTTTGGTATTTACTTTTATTCTGAATAAATATGATTTCCGAAGACAAAAATAAGATAATAGAAGTGTCTCTTTTCTTGGTTTATTTTTAGCTTTGTAGGTCATTAAATAAAATTTGTCAACGTCAACCCAAACTATCGTCAAAATATCTTAAAAAAGTTTAATGCAGTGCACCATAGACTACAAATCACAATAGAAAAAGAAACTAATAATATGATTAACTTCCTCGATCTCACTTTACATAAAAGAGAAAACAAAATTATTACAAATTGGTACACAAAAGATATATGGTCTGAAAGATACATAAATTTCCTATCAAATACTTCAACAAATTATAAAATCAGCATAATTAATAACCTTATTGATAGAGCAGTTTCTTTATCTCACCCACAATTTAGGAAACAAAATATTAAAAAAGTCAAAAATGCATTATTAAAAAACAACTACCCAATCAGATTCATAAACAAATACATTAAGAAAAGAATACATTACATATACAATAAAAAAACAATTTAAAAAAAACAAAAAATAGAAGTCACTTATGTATCTTTTCCATATATCAATAAAAGTATAAATCAAAAAATACAAAAAGTAATACAAAAACATACAAACATTAAATTAGCATATAAAAACCATAATACACTTAAATCATTATATACACACTTAAAAACAAAAGAAAAACAAAACCACATGTCTGATATAGTATATAAAGTTAACTGTACTAATTGTAACACGACTTACATTGAACAAACAAAACAATATATAGGAAACAGAATAAAACACCAGAATTCAATCAAAATACACAAAAAAGACACTGCCCTAGCAGAGCATGCAATTGATAATTTACACAACTTCAACTTTAACGATGTAGAAATGTTAGAAAAAGAAGAAAATACACAGAAACGACTATTTCTTGAAATGATACACATAAAAAAAGAAAAAAACAATAAATTCAATTACGGATACAGCACAATTCCCAAACTGTTACAACAATCTGATAAAACAAAAGTAAACACCATTATAAACGTCATTAACCATATAAATATTTAATAAAAAATTTAAAAAAATACTATAACAGAAAACCATACACAAATTATTAAATAACATAACATCCAGACCACCCTATATATAAAATTGTTTTCCTTTAAAAATAAAAATATAAAAAGATACAACCACATATCAATCTACACAAGAATACAAGAATTTATTTTAAAATGTTAGTGCATGTCTCTTCAAAAAGTTAATAATAAATGTAATTTTAAAATGTAATAAATATGTTAAATTAATATTAAGGACGTAAGTAAAATAACATACAATTATAGTATAATAAAGAAACATAACAAATTAATTTATATTACAGAATGTAAAATTAAGAAAAATCCAATCTAACCAATATGTTGATCATGATAAATATATTTATCGAAACGTCCATAAATAAATGTTTTTAATAATTTGACAAAATTTATTTAATGACCTACAAAGCTAAAAATAAACCAAAAAAATATAGTCTAAAATAAAGGTCAAGAAGAAACCAAACAAGTATAGAAGTATCTTTTTGATTTTATAAAGTAATACAGAATGCCAGACCTTGTCAAGAGTCTGCCTAACATCTAGGAAGACTAAAGTGCAGTACATTTTGCGTTCAAATTTATTACTTGTGATATTTGGTGAGCTTGCTGAATAGAAGAATGGCTACGTCGAAAGCCAAACTGATATAGTGGGATCCATTCTTCAGCTGATAGATCAGAGTTTAATCTATGGAGTAAAAGTTTTTCGGGAAGTCTTAACATTGTCGAGATCAAGTTTATTGGGGGATACGACTTCACTTTACTTAGATTCTCTCTTGACTTTGGAACAAGAACAAATTACTCCTTAGTTGTTCGAGCTCTAATATTGCATTGTGTATGTACATCACCAATTGCACGGTAACTCCCGTACTATTTTTGGTGTTATTCCTTCCCAGCCCGGTGCTTTCCGCATGCTTAATAAGCCATTTTCCTTTTGGATTTTATTTTGCACGAAAAGTCTAATTTATGGAATGTTAGAGAGGTGCCTTATCATCGGGTTTTTGGTTATTTGGTGAGACGACTTTAGCAAAATATTCAGCAAAGAGTTTCGTTTTTTCCATGTCACTTCTGGCTCACACTGCAAAAGGTAACGCTGGTTTTTGTATAGGTGATTTTTGCGTTATTGGTTTGGTTTCTTGATTTAATCGTTCTGCATATGAAGTTGTCGAATCTGTTTAAACTAGTTACGCAGTCACTAAAAGAACTGTCGCGTAATTCTTCATTTGTATTTTTAAGTAATTACTTGCACAGCTGAAAGCAATTTTGTCTGTTGAAATTTGAGTTCGGGTTCACCTTGGTCTTCCTCTTCTTTCAATGGTAATGAGTTTCTTGATCTTAGCAGGTACTTTTTTGATTTGTTTCTGCTATCTGTATTGTTAGTTCTGTTAATGTTCCTTTAATTTCATTAGGATATTTAACACTAATTTATTTTTTCCACTTTGGTTTGCAATACGTCTCAATTGGTTATTAGATTATAATCTTGAAATGAATTTTCTAGGAATAACTAGTGAGCTGATTGTTGCCATAATCGGCGAGTGATCAGATGAAAGATCATAGCTTGGTTTCACATCCATATAAGATGTTGATATTCTGCTGGTAGTAAAAAAGTATTTTGTTAGGATCGGTAGACCAGTAGATCGGCGAGTCAGTATTAGATTAGCCAGTTTACTGCCTTTTATAGTTATAATGCGAAATCCCCCCTTGCTATTATAGTCATCTCCAGAGACGAATTTTGAACTAACAGTTTGACACAAATTATTGAAGTTTTCTTTTTTTATGTTGCGTCGTAGGCTCTTTTCTCTTTGGGTTGATACCTATGATGTATAATATTGTTTTCATAGATAAAGCAAATTAATGTTCCGTGTTTTTTTGGAAATACAACTTATTTTAATTGTGTCGTTAACTAGAGTTTTGGTAGTATACTGCTCATTTCGTACATGGAACTTCATTGTTTTGTTTATCATATTTCTGTAGTTTATAACAATGAGTGTAAAATAAAATTAATTTTGGATAAGATAACAGATGTCTCGGAATTTTGACTTTCACTTAAATGCAACTACAGGTATATCTATACATAAAGTGTAATAATAGCAACAATTTATAACAGTTATTGCAGTTAGATACAGCACCAATTTTAGTCACCAAAAACCTATGTGAAATTACAAATTTGTTCATCAGACATAGTTTTGAGCATTAAAAAAGTGGCTAGAACACAATGATGTAATTTAATTCCTTTTAAAAAGAAAAACTAGAAATATGTAAACACTGATTTTTGTTTATTTTAATATATTTTGATAAAATAATATTTATTTAAAATTACATTAATAAGTTTGTGAAAAATTACTAAAATTATATCTAGTACATAGGCAGAAAGCAGAACTAATTACACTTAACAAAATCTGGTGTAACAGCGACAATTAAGACTAATACTCATTACATAATTATTACACAGCACACTGTATCTCTATGAAACTTACATAAACCTGAAGAAAAAAATATTATAATATATCTAGATGTATTAAGTAATAGTGTTTGATTGTTATTTTCAAAAAAAGTAAAAGGAGAGAAAATATAATTAGTACAGTCGAACCATTGCCTTCATTATTTTATTAATTTGTATGCTCCGACATCGTACTGTCATATAGTGAGCATTCTATAAACTAAGGTAAGAATTTCTTGAAAAGATAAACTTAGATCTTTCGTATTTTATAAACATATTTAAAAGGGTTATTTAGAATAGTCAGCGAAGTTAACATTTTGTTTAAAACATTTGAGGCATTCCATCTCAAGCGTGCCACTAAAATGTTTTTTGGTCAATCTTTAGTATGATATAGTGCATGATAAGTTAAATTTTTGTGCCAAATAATAATGCTTGAAAAAACCCTCTTTAAGTATGACAAAAAGACTCGGTACTTACATATAGAATTTTTCTTTACACTTCAGCGACAGAAAAAAAGTAAGAAGCAGGTTAGAGACAGATTTAATGCCTGTACAAATCATCTTTCAATGCCACCTAAAGTAAAAACCGTGAAATTTGTAAACTTAATGACAGTTTTTATTTTTTCAAACTCACTCATTTACGACTACAACTTATATGAGGGCACATCATAAAGGGCTTATCTTATGAAGAACTTATACAATAGACTAGTATTTATAAAACTTTAAATAGCACTACTGCATGTTGCATTGCTAGATGTATCCAATTTCAATCTTTTTCTATAACCGAATGGTTCAGTACCATAGTCATTTACCATACGTCTCTTAGTAATGCAACAACGGACTGTTTTTGATCCTTTTTGAGTAATGACTTCATAATCCTTAGTAGGTCTTATACTCGTGCATTCAACTATTATAGCTTCATCCTCTTTATTAGTTGCTATTCTCAACAAGGTATCAAAGTTTACTTTTTCTGAATTTTTGTGATTTAAAGTAATTCCCTTTACTTTGCATTTGCTATGAATTTTTCCCGTTTTTGTTGAAAACACATTAAAACCGTAATTCTTAGGACCTCCACTAGCAAATTGTGTTATGTAACTTCCAGTACCGTACTCTTCTTCTAATTCGTCAGTTAGATCGCCAAGAAAATGTCCTACTGGTAAATCTTCAAAACCGTTTTTTAAAATATAAATTACCGAGTCTGAAAATAAACTTCAAATTAATTACTTGTTTGTTTAAAATATTTTTCATACCTGTATCACAGTATAAGACACGTTCTTCTACCTTTTCAAGAAAACTGTACAATTTCAACCTAGCTAAAGCAGTAACATGGGCAGCAATTACTACGTTTGTTACTGTTGATGGTTCTACTTCATCTTCTTTGAATTCCCAATTTACAATAATCCTTTCTTCATCAATTTCTTGAATCTGATTAACCACAATTTTCTCATCGCACAGTAACTCGAAAAATTTAGATTCGTCTTCTATGACTTCTGTTTTAGGTTGATTTTCTCTTTGGCCAAACTTGCCCCAAAATGAATTCAACATAAGTTTTGCTAAGGTGCGACGTCCTGGATTTTTTTCAATATTGTCTCTATCTAGTAGGATTCCTTCGTGTTTCAAATAGTTTTGAATATACTTGTCTCTTTCTTCACTGGTTTCACAATCAGAGGGCCATCCTGAAGCTTCCTGTTTCATTTTGAGAAATTTATTAATATACTCTGTAAACAATCCGTCATTAGTTTTATCATATGTTTCTGTTTCGTAGTTCCAGATTTCATAAACACTTAGAATCTCATATCCTTTCTCAACTGCTTTTTTTATTTCCTCAATAACCCAGACTCCAGTTAACGTTCTTTCTTCCCGACTATGATTACATTCATCTTGGTTTTCAATTGAAGTTTTAGTACAGGTGCGACACAATGTAAACATCAATTTGTTGTGCATTTTTATTGGAAGTACAGGATGAAACAAATCTTGAGGGGGCAATACTGTACATTTTATTAAACCATTGAGTTGCTTTAAACCACCATTTTCTTTAATTAAACGTTTACATTCATCTTCACCAATAGACAATTCTGGATGTCCTTTGGGAAATTTACCATATTTACACACCCAGGGATATAAAGAACAAACATCTACATATTTAATTTTTTCGTTTTCTTTGGCATCATACCTTGAGCGTACGGTTTCAGTTCTGCCGCCATAAAAAGCATCACGTGGATTTAAGGGAGCCTGAATTATCAAGAAATGATTATCTATATCATTTATTTCTGGGTTACTATTTATAATATTTTGAAATTCACACTCCCACATTTCAACCACTTCATACCCTAACGACTTTAGTTTTTCTACTTTTAATTTTGTATTTTTATACCTTTCATTTAGTGTATCATAATCTGTTTCATTTTCAGGATCATCTCTTCTTTTTGTTATACATTTTGGACATCCATGATAATAGCATCCAAAAAATTCAAACACCTGATTAGTTGCTTGGCAATAACCATCTACTTTCATATTATTTGGAATTTTTACTTCTCTGTGATTAGCTGCATGCTGAATTGAAATGTTTCTGCGTTTCTCTTCCCATATTAACCATTTAATTGCTACTTTAGATTGCTTGTCAGCATATCTGTAACCATTTTTAGGAAGTATTCCTATAGTATCTGGTTTTAAAAAGTTTCTTTTAAACGCTAAATTACAAGTGGACGCAATCGTCATTGCTTCCGAGAATGGGCATACATTACATTCTTTCATAAGTAAATTTCTAAACATTATGCAAGCTCTTCGCAAAATATCAACATCACTTTGACAATACTCAATTAGTTCGTTTTTCAAATTGAAATTATAATTATTTGATTTAGTTTCCTTATACCATTGTAAGAATTTATCTCGATCTTCTGTCTTCATAGAATCTGGATCGTAAAACTCTTCGGGTGGAAGAGATCCAACATAATCTTTATTATCAATTGTATTAAAAAGATGGGGGAAATAACCTTTTTTTATATCTACAGGCAGTCCAAATGTTTTTGGAAGAGCTGAAAGTGCCATAGGAAAATAACAAAGCGAGTCTAGAAATACAACGTTTTCTATTTCTAATTTTAATACTTTTAAACCTCTCATTATTAATTTTGGTACGTGATGGGTTTGCCTAAACACATACTGCAATATGAATTGTGTGTCAAAAGCTTGACCGTTGTGAGCTATGCATACAACACGATTAAATTTAGTTCGTATCTCCATAAGATAATCAATAAATTTAGATATGCAATTGTCCTCAAAAAATATGTTCTCTCTATTGTCGCATTTGTTGCAGGTTTTTAACTCGTAGTTTTCATAGCATTCGCTACAACAATGCATTGTAACGCAAAGATTAGGTTCGTGGATTTTAACATAGGAATTATCTGATTTTAATTTTTCTTGTCTTGTTTCCAAATCGAAAAATACAAATAAAGTATTTTTTAATTTAGGTTTCTTAGCCACTCTCATATAACAAAGATGATCTTGTTTAAAATCTTGACAGACTTTACAATAGAATTCCCCACACACATGCGGTTTGTCCCTTTCTTTATAAGTTTTAAAACAGTCTTTACATTTCTTCACTATTTTGCAGAGTGTTTTTTTATGGTTTTCAAAACACTTTTCGTTCCTGAATTCTCTATTACAATTAGAACATTTTATTTCTTGCTTTTGTTTTTCACAGGGCGGTTGCTCCTGACAGCATGGGCACGACTTGCTGCATCTGTGTTTATTTCGTTCATTATAAGGAACCCTACAATCTTCGCAGAAATAACTGCAGGTAAATGCTGAAGTTAAACTTGTAATCACATTATAATGGTTTTTATGATAAAGCAAATTAATTTTATATTTTGCATTTTCATTTTCTCCATCGAACATTACTCTTCGTCCTTTTGCTCCATGTATATATACTATAATTCTAAATTTCTTTAAATAATTTTGAATTAACTTTAATTCGGGTATGCCACACCCATTTTTGGGTATTGTCATATTACCAATCTTTTCGTTCAGTTCTAAAGCTTCTTTGTGTTGCCTTCTTTTATTTCTTCGGATATTATCATATAGAGGATCTTTTTCAGCCAAAGATTTTGCGACACAAATTGCCATTAACAGACACAAGTTATCGCGATTTTCTATAGTTACAATTCCTTTCTTTTTCTTACAAAATTCATTAAAATTATTGTATTTTCTTTGTCGTCCTTTTCCTGTTGGCGGTATAACTCGCGTCAAAACGATTTTAAATTTATCAGTACTTAACGTTTCCGAATTACTCTGAAGTATTGCCCCCAGAACTTTCCATACATCATCAAAGCTCACCTTACTTGCTGACCTGAGGGACAGCCAACCTGGTTGCTTTTCCTTAAAATTTTCGCTATAAAATGTCAGACCAATAATATCGGTAGATTTAACGACCTTGAACATATGTGTGAAAACATCTTCCGTTGCACATTTTATCCATTCTAATATATCTTCGTTTTCTACTGCTTCTTTTATTTTGAACACTACCGTTTTTTTAAAGACGTTAAATTTTTTTGTTTTATTGTCATATTCACTTACAATTTCAAATCTATCGTGTGTTGACATAATGCACAACCGTCTGAATCACGAGCAGAGCACAATGAAAATATGAGAATCGGTGATGAATTGTTATACTTTGCTAGAACAGGGCGGGGGAATAAAAAATTTACAAAAATAGCGTACGTAATACTTGAATAGTTCTTGAAGATAATGCAGTGAATCATTACTGATATAGTAAATGCTATTTAAATTTTGATTACGAAGTTATCAAATAAAATAGATTAGTGCCGTTGAATTATTGTTTTTAACATATTTTTTTAATTTGGCCTTTTTGAGGCGTTAAGCACTACCTCTGCTGCCGGTACTGGTTTGAATAACGAACGCTAGTGTAAATTTTGCATGAAAAGAGTTGGAAGCATTTTGTATTATAAAAATGAGTTAAGTTATACACAGTAAGCTATTGTTTAAATATTTTTCTATTTATAATATTGCTTAAAGAGAGTAGATTTAATTCTACGGACTATTAGAAGCATTTTATTGTTTTTATATAATGAAAACTTACACAAACATGACTAACAATAAGAACTAACCTTATCACATTTCATACTACTAAATCTTTCACGACATATGTAACTTTACTATGCAGAGGTGGGTAAAAGTGAATGTGTGTAAATTTATTTGTTAATATCGGGATTATTGCAACAAAATTTTGTATTTAGAAATTTTGACTATGACATGTAATGAAATACAAATGCACTACTATACAACTTTACAAATTTAAATGGTACACTCTGTGTATACTATACATATTTGTATTTTTGAATAGAGGGTTTAATTTCGAGTTTCGTCAATGCAGGGTCTTGTCTTTTTTGATTCACTAATCAAATATTTAACATCGAACAATTTAAATCAGTTAGGCTGCAAAAAAATGAATTCTTGTTTGTAATTGACTTATTGTTTTCATTGTTATTGTGCAATTGTTCAAATTAAATTAAAAGCTTTTCTGTTTTAAAAAGCTAATATGATTTAAATTATTAGACTTACTTAGTGATTTAATGAAAACAATTCAAACCTGTATTGCTGAATTCTGAAATCAATTTTCTATTTAAATATGCAAAGATTTACAGGGTTTTCCACTTAAAATCGAAAAGTTGCACACATTTTTATTTAGAACAAAAGTCAGATTGTAATGCAGATACTTGTATTGACGAAATTTTTCAGTACAAGATTTCATTTTAATAGTTTCAATAGTAATGAAAATATTTAGATCCATACTGTAGTACCGCAAACGCAGGTTCTGACATATTTAAATTTCCCTCTCAAAGTGACAAAAAGGAATTCTCCAGAATCAATGTGGCCAACTGTGATCGTCAAAGTAATTTACCTACCCTACGTTGTGTTTCTAAAATCCCCCAGAACCTAGATACACAGGTTACTAACGGTAGTAGGGAAGACAGGAAGTCAAATAAAACACATATTATGATTTAAATAGAACGTTGTATATTGAATGATAAATTTTAATGTGTAGGCCGAATTAAGATCCTTTCAAAAAAACAATACAAGTTTAAATACATAAAATATATATATATATATATATATATAGCCATTCATAACTTGTGACCAACAGAACACAACAACATTAAAAAGAAATAACTGTCAAATCAAAGAAAAAACAATCAGTAATATGGTACAAACATAATTAATACAAATTAATCAAGATAATCATTAATCACAAAAAACAAACACATAATACTCAGTTAAATTGTGCACATAACTTTTTGCACGACCGCCTGTAAAGTAGGCAGTTTACAACTCGTTGTCAATGTGAAAAGTTGACAATTATAAACATTTGCAATTAATTCACCATACCGATGTTATAATGGCCGTATCGATGTTATAATGAAATCATTATGCGTTCCTATGATCTTGGTTAACTTAATTTTTTAATTTACTGTCAATGGTTTTTCTTTATTATTTTCTTTAAAATTCGGTCGTGCAAAAAATATTGTATATAACTTGAGTGTAAATTGTCGTTTTTGAACTCGTAGGGTTTATGGTACGAGCGAGTACCATAAACTCCCTACTTGTTCACAAACGGCAACTTTACACTCTTGTTATATAAATAACTACTCATAATAATTTAGTAAAAATCGGTAATAAATAAATGATAGCATGAATGTTCCGAACACCATCATAATACAAATTACAGAATATCAATTAAGCAACATAAATTCCATAAGTCTTGCACTCTTTATTACTCAAATACATCCCTACAGCACTCATTATCAAGCCAGACTAAAGAAGGTGTTAGCAAAGACATATAGTATTGATATACCGTTTTAGCCCCCGGCCGTAGACGAAAGTTGTGAACACTCTATCATTCCCAGAGCATAAATAAAAACACTCGGAACTATAAAATAGTGCTTTGGGTCATAATAATACATAATAATAAATTTTGGCCAATGGTGTAGAATGCTGAAAGAGAAAACAGAATACATTTAGTTATAACAAATAGACACACGCACAATAAACGGAGAATGTAGACTGTCAACACGGATGAAAATGTTAGTATAAACATCAAGGCATTCAGAGAGCCATCGACTAATAAATTTCTGTGCATTGTATAACATTTACTTGTATAAACACATCATAGTTGAGTATTGGAACATGCATATTACTAAATGCTAGTATATTAAAATAAATCAAATAGTTGTCTTTTGTTTTATAATATTTAATACATCTGAATTCCAAACTAACTTCTGCTATTCTTTAAACTTTGTCAGTGGTCACAAGATAAATACATACAAGACACTAATTTCATTTTACAATTGCAACACAGAAGAATATCTGATTATAAGTATAGTGTATTTAAAATGCGTGCGTTAATAACACACAAAACAGTTAAATAAACATTCAAAGCATTTACATGAGATGCAATAGACTGTCGGGATATAATTGTTACATAAACAGATACAAAGAAAGTTACGTGTTTACTCCCAAGCATAATTTTAATACTCTATTAAAATCTCGTTTATCTTAGTATTATAACAAATATAAAAAAAAAATGAAGTAAATATTTGCCTTCACCTCACCTTATTTTTCAATAATATTAAAAAATGTATTTTACATCAACATTAAAGTAATTTTGCAGTCTAAAGATTGGATTGATCCTTTCTCCCATTCTCGCGACTATTTTACAAATCCAATGGCGGCAATATGAGTTAAATAAAATACAATTAATTACATTAAATCCAACAAAACGAAGTTCAAAAGTTTATTCCTAATTAATTAAAATTTCTCTTTCTATTCCTTCATTTAATAAGTACCTATTTTCCTTTTTTAACGCGCGAAATTTAAAATTTAAACCGGTACACCACAATACTTTTGCCCATCACTGTACGTATACAGCACAATTGCTTTTAAAATAGTATCTGTACCTGTTAATATTTGCAACACGGTACGCTACGATATTGTACAGTTTAAACAGATTTCAAAAAAAAAAACTAAATTGTTGTTATCCAAACCTTTGAAAAAATCTATTTCATAGGCTAGGTAGATCTTTGTCCGTTAACAGTATTAATAATTTATTGCATGTGCAGAAAAATTGAAAGAAACCGCAGACAAAACATACCTTAGCAGTAGTTTTGAAATATTTAGCAGAATTTCTGTACGGTGTGGTGGTAGTAAGAGTTTGTTATTCTAAATCCAGGTCAAAGTAATGAAAGCTCTATGATATTAGGGTATTATATCATGAACAATGAAATAGCTGAGAATGAGTTCACAGAATGCAATCATTAATGTGCTTATTTTTGTTTAAAATACTTCTGATGCACTGATGCAAGTTAAAGTAGGGCGCAGAACTGGTGTGCCCCTATGTTTTAATTATAAATAAGAGCAATAGACATCATTAGTTTTTTATGCCAAGGCATTTGTTGATCACAAATAAGGATATCTTACCTCTCAAGTCACGAGAGGACAAGTTCTAACGATCTTTATTTATTTTTATACAAGAAATAACAAAGTGCAGGATCACCAAGTTCTTATCAGTTAGAAATTATTATTAAGTTACCTAAGTTTTTAAAAATCAATAACTGTAGTAGAACTCTACGGTGAATTGGTAGAGTCCCTTCTATCTTTTAGGCTCCAAGTTTTGGCTCTTTTGATTTTAGACCTAGTACAATGTATTCGAGATCAGGAAAAAATTTCCTCTAATAATGTAGAAAAGCAAAAATCGTTCAAAAATAAAATTTATCAGTACTACAGAAAATATTTATTACAATGCTTAGGAATGTAGTAGATAAAAAATCCGATTTTCTCAGTAAATGATTTCTTATCTACCACATTTTTAAATAATTTGAGTAAGTATTATCTGTATCACTAATCAAATTCATCCTTGAAAAGCAATTTTCACTTGTTTCAACATTTTCACGTTGCAGGAAATCTTTTTTTGATTACGAATTCAGAATATTTTCTGAGGGGAAAACTTGTTTTTTTATTCTCAAGAAAAAACATTTTTTTGAGTTTTTGCTTGTTTCAAAACCGTTAATTCTTAAAACAAAGTTTAAATTATTTAAGTTTCACAGTTTCGATTAAAAGTGTCATTAATATCACACTGGGGGTCATTAAAACAAAATACAGCAAATTAATTAAAAGCAATGTTAATTCTACAACGGAAAGTTTATCTGACTGAATATTTATGTGAAACTGATAAAGCGATGAGACTTGAAGTGATCTTTGTTTAAGATTTTCGTTTTTTTCTAATTTTATTGGTTAGTAAAAGAAGTACTTAAACCTTGTAAAAGTTTGGGAATAAACAAGAATTTTCATAAAGAATGACATTTTGCATTATATGATAGATTGCATATTAGAACATCTTGTTATTTAATCGAAAATTGCAGCAAGGCATATAAAATAGTAATTAGAGACATCATGCATATTATATGGATAATAATATTGGGTAAAGTAAGGTATATTTATGATATAGATAACTTCGTGATAGATTTTCAAAATTATATTTTGACTTTACTTTTGGTTTCTAGTTAGCATGTTTGTTCTTAGAGATTGTTCACTTGTCTAGTTATCACTACCAACCAATAAATAAAGTGAAAATATAATTTTGAAGATGTATCACGCAGTTACCTATATCACGAATATACCTTAGTTTAAACCACTACCTCGATGCAGAAAACTGTTTTGTGTGTTTTAACTAATAACCTATTTAACACTCCTTTTATATTCATCTATTATCAAACAAATCGGTCATTCGAAAACACCACATGTGCAAAATTTTGAGTAATTAAAAAAATTATTTCTGGTCTTATAGCGCATCTAAAGAGAAGGCAAACTTTGATGCTTCATAAATGACGTTTCAATTCTTGAACTTATGGTGTTCATTCCAGAATGTTCGTAAAATGCAGTAATTTATAATCCAAAATATGCCAGATCTAAACTTGTGTGATTTTCAAAAGTAATGGCATCTCAGTGGCGTTTTGGCGTTTGAAACGTATTTCTATGATTTGCCGCGATTTTTAGATCATAGTTATGTTATTGTGCAAGAGAAAAAAAACAACAATTAATGCAAATTTGGCGTGGTGAGAGGAATACACTAAAAAAAGATAAACACGTCAGGGAAGTGTCAGTCTACCTTATTTCATTTCATTGTCTTTTGAAGTCTTTCTATTTAGACGTAATATGCAGTTGCAGAAAAGAATTTATACGTAGCATGTCAGGAAAGAGTTCACAGCACTCTCAGCCTTTCAAGCTTCACCCAGCAGCTAGTTCTAAAATTGTTTTGTAAAATTGTTAGGTAAATAACTATTACCTGTAGTTTACTAAATGTTACAGGTTTGAATCAGTTAGATTTTTACAATTAAAAATGTTTTATAATCTAAAAAGAATTACATTTTCGTTTCCCATGTTATTTCGTCTGCGTGGTTATGGCTACATTTGTGAATAAAACTTAAGTATGAGTGTTTGCTTGAAGAAAAGTATCCCCTCTCGCTCGAAACTTTGTGGTATACAAAATTAGTAAACTTTTGGAAACTTTTAAGACTCTTCGGACAAATAATGAGTGATTCAGAAAACTAAACACTCACTGCGTAAGCATTGATTTTCATTTAAACTCTGATGCATCGGTAATAGGGAGACAGACCTAATCTCATTTGTGTTGTACCCATACATCATCCACTGTACAAAATAATAAAGTTTCATTCGATATCGTTCCGAGCACACAAAACAACATTTTATTGTTAGTCATGGTTGGATAGTAAGAAGAAAATAACAAAAACGAATCGGATGAAACCTTCACCGTATTCAAAATGGTTCAGTCTACAAAAAGCGCAACATTATAAATTATTTGACTGACTTTTAAAATTTTCTTTTACAAGCCGCCGATGAGGATAATATCGTATGACCTAACTATTTATTCAACCACTTTTCATCCTTTTTGGTTCACTCGCTTACTTTTTTGTATAGAATAGATTGAGTTCTCAAAAGCAAGAAATTCGCAGCAGCTTTACACAATTTTTTTGTTCGAATCATCTTTTCTACCTTGGAAAGGGGTGACATTGATACCATTTGATGTATATTGTGATCACATATACAAGAACCGTTAAAATTAGTATGGTACTTTCGAGATCTAGAAAACAAGTTAGGCCAAAAAAGGCATTCTAACGCGCTTTGGAGCGTTTTACGTGAGATCTTGCAGTGCTATAGATTTTTATTAATTTGACATTTGAGAAGGATTGCGGGATTGGTTGTTAAGCTGCTGAATAAATCAGCTGTTTATATCTAAGTTGCAATTATTATTATGCGTACGTGATAGACCTTTATTGGCATAAAACAAAACAATTTTATAATAAGAAGATAAGAATAAGGAAAAGATAAAATAAATTATGACACTAGGTAATTCCCAGAAGTGTTTTCAACTTGTACATATTAATATTATTAATAGTAAAGATGTGTCAAATGGCTATTTATAATTTTCAATGTGCGTTGTATTTAATAGCTTATCTATTTACATTTAATAATTTAATAATCTGAAGTGGCTTATTTTGAAATCTAACGTCAAAGCAAGAATTAAAAATAATTGAGTACTACAAAGCATGTCATTAAATAAATAAACAAATTCTAACCTTTCGTTTAATTAATTTAGGCCGTGCAAAAAACTTTTTACTGTTAGTTTTCAAATATTTCTTAAGTAAGTTTAGGTATGTGTATTTAATATTCCAAACCTAAGAACTAATTGTCAAATTTCTCTCTTTTTTCCCTACTGTATATACCTATAACATAAAAATATTTTGTTTCCACTTTCAAAAAAGGGTCACCTACAATTCTCCCAAATACTTTTCTTAAAACTAAGATAAAATGTCCCTTTGAAACCCCAATAAACACATCACCACTACCTTGTCTTCCTTATTGTCAGATTACGATCCATTGGATAAACAGCAGAATTTTGTGAAAATAACTTTTTTAATGTTTAGCCATGATTCAGTAATACAAATCACATCAAGCATTACGTGATTCTTGCAGAGTTGCTTCAAAAAACCATTTAATTATTATCTTAGCGTGTTTTGACAATGAAAACTCAACACGATTGTTAAATGACATTAAACTAAATAGAAAATCCTTTCCAGAAAGGTTACAAAAATAAAAAATAAAATGAATATTTAATTACACTGATAGACTAAGATTTTGCTACAAAAACAGTTTTGGCTGATTCTTATGTTTGTCCATCACCCACCATGGTTAGGTTTTACCCCAAATTAGCACATTCTACCTCTTATATTTATTTCTCTGAATTTCTAAACTACAATACTTCTTTAATAGTGCACAATACCTTAGATGAAAAAGAGGCACCTGCTTGACAGTCTTTCAAAACTGTGGTGACAAACTTCTTCAGGAATACAAAAGCTAAAAACTATGAACAGCTGGTTGATGAACTGCTGCAAGATTACAAAGATTGGAAACAAATATGTCCCTGAAGATTCATTTCCTTTATTCACATTTGGATTTCTTTCCAAACAATCTTGGTGACGTGAGCGAGGAACATGGTGAGAGATTTCACCAAGATATCGTCCAAATTGAATCGCGCTACAAGGGAAAATGGAGCGAAAACATACTTGTAGACTACTGCTGGGGCCTTAAAAGAGGTGCACCAGCAACGAGATACGGAGAAAGTCAAATAAGAATATGTTTTGTAAATAAACTATCTTGTATTATGTATCTTTATTATTTCATAAAAATTAAAATTTCTGAAGTTTCGAACGCGTTTTACTCAAAAACCTTATGTGATGTAAAGATCTGGAAAGCAGATTTGTAATCAGCAAGAAAGATTCTAAAAGAATAACTCGATTTAGTCCATGTAACATTCAAGAATTTCAATTTTGCATATCAGTGTTATCATACTACTACTTCTTCTACTACTACTAGTAGTAGTAGTGCAATAATGCGGAAAGAACTAAATGAAATGGCAAAGGCTACTAAACTACGAAAGAGTTTCAAGAAAGCCCAACTATTGGTCAAAACGGACAAATCTCTTTAATAATGCTGTTTTAGTAATGATGACAGCTTTAATACGGTTACTGTCATCTTTATTATTTAAAATTCAATATTATATATTTATTTCCTCTATGATATTATTTAACAATGATATAATAATATTTTTTATATTAACCCTGTATGCATTAATACTGTTTTTGAATTAATGCAATCTACAAAGTAAGTACATAAATTCTATCTATATTGTTATAATTGTGTAGTTACTATCTGCGATTATCAGCAGTTCTAAATATTTGAATTGGAATACTTTGCTTATAGTCAAGCTGATGGTTATCTGACGAGGGTACTCTGCAGTATATTGGGTGATCAAACTCAATGTGTTTAGCTTTTCCTTCTTGCAAGTTGTTTCACATGTTATCGTTATGAACGTCAAACAGTACGTCAAAATACCAGATTATTAAATTGAGAATTTATAAGGATGTTATACATATACAATATCGTATAAGAATTAAATAAAAAATTGTTTATAACACTTTTTTATTTTTATATGTACAAGTTACGGGTAGTATAATTAGAGTTACAATCTAAGTTTTTATGCTTATATGTACATGCTATATTACAAGAGAATTACAATCTAAATTCCTATCTGTATATTATGTACACGTTACATTATAATAAAGTTACAATCTAAATTCTTATTTTTATATGTACATGCTATATTACAAAAGATTCACAATTTAATTTGTCAGTTAAAATTATTAAATGAACACATCAATATTCTATAGTTACACATTTAGTTTTCAGATATTCATTGAGAGCTTCTTGACCTGAAAAAGAAGAAATCATTAAAACATGCAATATTAACTAAAACCAAAAGGTGAATACCTAAATCTTTTCCAAAACCAGACTGTTTAAATCCACCAAATGGAGCTGCAACATCAGTTTTGTTATAAGTATTTACAAAAACGGTTCCTGCATCCATCCTTTCAGCAAATCTCAATGCTTTGGACAAATCTTTGGTAAAAACACCAGAGGCTAAACCATATTCTGTTGAATTTGCTCTCCTCAAGACGCCCTCAATATCACTATAATCAAATAAATCATCATTTATAATGAATAACTAAGCTAACACCTCAAAAAGTAATTACCCATCATCAAACTTGCTGATAATCATAATTGGACCAAAAGATTCTTCTTTTGCAATAAACATATGATCCTCAACTCCTGTGAAAACTGTTGGTTCGAAGAATAAACCCGGTCTGTTTACTCTTTTACCACCACATTCCAATTTAGCACCTTCTTTCACTCCAGTAGCAACAAAATCTAATAATTTATTCAAATGCGCTAAATGGTTTTGGGGTCCATGAGATGTTGATCTATTTAAAGGATCGCCAATTGCTATTCTTTTTGTTTCTTGTACAACACGTTGAACAAATTCATCGTGAATACTTTCTTCAACAAATAAACGCCCAGCTGCTATACAATTTTCACCTTTGTTAAAGAAAACACTTTGCATTCCCTAAGAAAAGACCTTTTATAAAAATTTCTGCAAATATATTAATCAGAGATTCTTACCAAGCGCACAGCTTTATCCATATCGCAGTCAGAGAAAATAACTAAAGGAGATTTTCCTCCTAATTCCAAGGAAACCTTCTTTAAATTAGAATCAGCACATGTACGCATAATAACCTGCCCTATTTCTGTACTTCCAGTAAAACCTAATTTCCTTACATCTGGATGAGATACTAATGCTTGGCCAGTTACAGAACCTATAAAGGTCGATTTATAGTTCAGTTTTGTAAACCAGACATTAATATAAATATTACATACCTGTACCAGCAATTACATTTATGACTCCTGGTGGTATACCAGCTTTTAGAGACAATTCTGCAAATTTAAGAGCTGTCAAAGGGCAAACTTGTGCAGGTTTTATTACAACAGTGTTTCCTGCAGCTAGACAAGCAGCCATCTTCCACGATAGCATCATTAAAGGATAGTTCCATGGGGTAATCAACCCACAAACCCTAAATATATAAAATTAATATTCTCTTCAACGTATTATTACAGGTACCATAATTACCCAATCGGTTCTTTTCGAGTAAAGGTTAGGTTTTTATTTGGTCTTGCATGAGAAATTGGTATGGTAGATCCCTGTATTTTATCGGTGCAACCAGCAAAATATCTCCATGTCTCAATACTCATTCCAACATGTGTTTTCAATGCTAGAGTATATACAGCTCCGGAGTCTAACGATTCAATCGTTGCTAATTCTTCTCTATGTTGATGCATTAAATCAGCCAGTCTAATAGAAAATTTTGAATTACGTAACGTTTGTTCAAAAACTAATTAGTCTATAACATACTTAAATAATAATTGACCTCGTTCCCTAGCACTAATCCGACTCCATTCGCCCACTTCAAAAGCCTTTTTCGCAGCTGCTACAGCCTTGTCAACATCTTTTGCTGATGCGCATTGTACCTGTAATCAGAAACAATAAACTAATTGTTTCGAATAAAAACACCAAATTTTCTTACATTGCATATAACACTTTCGTCACTTGGATTAATCGTTGGTAAAGTACATCCATTTTCACTATTCACAAACTTGCCATCAATAAATAATTGACATGGCACTTTCACTGATATTCCGTTAGCTTTTAATTCCACTCCATCATATTCAATCTCTGTCATTTCAGAATTTCCCCTGATTTTTAATATCACAGTCATACAGAATTCACCCAAAGTGGGAGAAAGGAAAACGTCTTCGTTTTCTAGTTCAATTTTAGCTAGATCCTTGACCTCTTCCACTAATCTATAAAAACAGCAGTTAGTTATTGTACAAATTTATAAGATAGATACAATTTTTGTACCTTACTACATCCATTGATCCAGCACCAGACGCAAAGAAATCTGTATCATCATTAACGTCGATACTTAGAATTTGTTCCCAAATATTTTTTATGGAATTTAACAAATTCTTTTCATCTGGTGTATAAACAATTTCGACTTGTCTTGAAACTTCATCTAATTTTGCTGTTTGTTTCATTCTACCTGTTATTAAAAATAAAGTTAGTTAAATAAGAAAATTATAGATTGAATTAAGTTTACCATTAATTTTAATCCTCTTGACATTAACAAGCACTCCATCTTTTCCAGTTAAAATTAAACCATCTTCATGAATGATTCCGGGTAATGTACCCTCAATATCAACTTGCTTGCCAATTGGTAGTGGTTTTCTCCATAATGAAGATCCAAATAATAAGACTTCTTGTGGTTCTAAAGTATCAGGAACCGTCAGCATACATGAAGCACCAGGTACAGAATCCATACCACGAATGAAATTATGTATACCTTGTCCGGACTTACTCCAATCAATCTGTTAAATATGTCATAGTTAACTACATAGGGTAAAGGTAGTGGAATTTAATAAAGTTTTTACCTTCTGTAGTTCAGGTTTATTTAACATGGGATCATAAGTAGCTCCTCTTTCAGATTGAATTTCCTTTGGGGCTGTTCCTTCAGCAACCATGTCAACTGCTCGTGCAACAGCTGAGATTCCAACGGGATATAAAAATCGTTTATATAAGGTATCTACAGTATCGTCTGGTTCTACACAACATCGTTCTTGGAGAAGTATTGGTCCAGTGTCTAAACCATCGTCGGCCCAAAATATTGTTAAGCCTGCTTGTTTGTCTCCGCATATTAAAGTCCTGCAAATCAATATTAGTTTTAATATAATTATTTGTATTTTATTAATACACATAACAAAAGGGTGTAATTTGCATAATTTAATAGAGATTTTAACTTTCTATTTTAGATTAGAGTTGTTAGCCAAATTCTGGTTTTTCATTTTATTTTATTTTGTAAACTAGAGTGGGATATGCTTCTTAAGAAGATAAATCAAGACAAATTACAAAATCAAGTTCTTAAATTTCTTAGATCTTAAAGATGTAATAATGCGTATTTTATTTACTCCGTGTTTATCAAGTAGGAAAACTGGATCAATATCAGAATACATCATTAATCTATAATTTACTAGAAGACCAACTTTCATCTTTAATCAGATAATTATAAGAAAATCTTGACCCCCTAAGGGTGAATAGATTAGTATTATCAATCAAGTCAGATATTTTTAAATATTTTTCACGTGGCTAGTCAGGAATACAATGCGTGACATGTAAAAATAACTTCAGTAATTTACAATAAGGATGCTTTATATTTGCACTTTTACATAAAGATCGTATATTTAATTTTATAAATGTATAAGTCAGTAACTTGAGACATAATAAAAATAATAAAATCTTAAATTGGTCACTGAACTTTAAACGTTTTAAGTAAATAAACACAATTTTCTTACGCAATAATAATGTGAACCAGTTTCATGTTCTTTTAATATATGAAATATTTTGCATTGTTTCTGAACTTTCAAACTGGTTAAATCCAGTTCCTCGATAATGATACTGTAATATTATAAAATTTCCTATATGAATTACGCAAACACTTCCTGATTCAATTTATTCATTTATAATACAGATAATAAAAGAAAATAAAACTTACCAGTTAATAGAACTAGCTCCTCTATGCCTTGGTAATAAAGATGGATGATAACAAATACTTTGCAAAGGTGGATGATTAATGACTTCCATTGGGATAAATTGTGAACAATAAGGAAGGATATTTAGATCTGCATTTACACTTATGTAGGCTTGCAAAACTTCTGGAAGAGCTTTTCCAGCTTTTCTCCATGATTTGAATTTGAAAACCGGGACATCGTTTTCTCTACCAACCAGAGCTTCAAAGAATTTTTTCATTATTATTTCTATTATAAAAAAATATGAATCAACATACCCAAAGGATCTTCTCTATTTCCCTTATCTGGTATGGTAAATATTCCTACGATAGTATGTCCATGTTGACGTAATCTATGGAAGACATCTGCTGCGAAAGCACTTTGTCCAATTAGGGCAACTCGAAGGGATGTCTCAGGACTCACGCTAACTTGCTATAATAAAAAAATGTGTAAGTCACAGAAAAAACATTATTTTTAAAAAATGCTATAATTTTGAAAAATATAGAAAATGAATACTATGGAAGCATCATCTTCAATCTTTTTTTTTTAAATTAAATTTTCAAATTTACAAAGAGTTAAAAACCTAAAGAGAAAAGAAAGAAAAAATATTTAAGAAAGGTATTCAAAAATAGAAATGCTTTAGATAGTAAAAGTTATTTTTAAAAAAGACGAATAAGAATATTATAATTTAAGTAATTAATATTATCTTCTAGGAAGTGACACATTTTGCAGTTCAGTTGTTAAGACAAATTTTAAAAATAAAATTTAGATATGAAATCGTAATAAAATTCACTTCGATCAGCGAAGCGATTTTTTCCAGAAATTTTGAAAATGCAAAAGCAGAAAATAAATAAAAAACAATTTAGGTATTTAAGAAAATAATTCAGTGATTATTATCGCAAATCAAAATTACAAAAATAAAAAATTAAATAGAGATCCAATATACACTAGGGCCCTTTGGGCCACTTTTACCAAAATTTCAAATTTGCCAAGAAAGTATAATTTCACAACAACATAATACGTTATTTTCAAACAAACCGTGTTTGCGTTTGAAATTTATCCTTATCATAAGGTTAAGAAGGTCGGGAGCATGAACCCTTAAGATAAAATTAAGAATACAGGTCAAACATAACCAAACCGAATAAATCCGGTCTTAAAAATCTTTCCGTTTATAAATACATATATTTTATATTAATACTACTATTAGTTTAAAATTATATAATGTTAAAGAAAATTAAATTTAAATTAACGTAATTTCTTTAGTGATATCAGAATTGTTAATCTTTAATTTTAATTTAATAGCATCAAAATTAATTAACCAAGTTCAAGCTAATTTATAAAAACGTTTACTTAATTAATAATTATATTAACAAAAATTAATATTGTTAATTGTAAACACCAATAATATCATAATGTAATTTTTACTTACATTTGGAGGCATTGTAGGTTCTCACTTGAAGGTAATTTAATAATGAACTTTTCAAACTAATCATTGATCGAATGAATGGTCTTGATTTCTCTCTCCTCATTTATACAGTCGTGTAACATTCTTATCTTCATTTCAATTTGGAGTTTGGTAATTTTAGAAATAAACATAAACAGTTTCCTTTCTCTGTAGTTGTTTTACAGTGTGGCCTGAAAGTATGAATAATAATTTTTACATTATTTACCTTCTGCAGATTACATTTTTCCGTTATTTATTCTCTTTCTCTTTCCCTGTTATTCTTAATTTTGTCCCTACTGGTACATTTTAAAAAAATGTTACAAAATGTACACCCAAACTTCTAGATTTTTATTTTATCTACTTTCAGTTAAATTAAATCTACTCACCTACAATTGTTTATGAAAACGCTTCTAAAAAATATAATTGATAGTAATGTTACCTTTTAAGAAGTTTATTTATTATACGAAAATTAATTTTTCCAATTTCCGTATTGTAATTTTTAATATAATGAATCAGTATGTAAATCAAAATTCAATGTCAGTAGGTACATAATTATGTACAATAGAGTTACTATAATCAATTTTAGATACTACCTACGATTCTATCGTCAAACAATACAACGAAATCCAGAACTAATGGCGTTATATAAACATTTAAACAAAACATTATTCCATTGTTTGTAGTATGGACACGCTATGTAAACCTTACAGAAGCAATTAAAATTTTGGCCAAGTTCCTGAGACATTTTATACCAGTTTTTCTCAAATTGTGTACCGTGAACACATAAATGGTGCTTTGTAAACTTTTATATTAAACACGTGAGAAGAAACGTTGCCCGTCGTCGTTGACGACACATTTTGACCTTTCGCGCGAAAGAGGTTAGTCTGCCAAATGAAAATCAGACCCAAACTCAAGTAAGGCAATTTTTAGATATTCCACACATAGACGAAATCTTCCCTGAGAAAATCCGCCTGAAACTTAGAACCTCATCTAAAACCTAAATATCACTCTCCCAAGAACCTCCAATTTGTCACAGGACAGATGCGTCTTGGTATGAGGTAGGCCCTGCACAGTGGCGAATAAGACAATTTAAACTGACATTAAACGCACCACCCTCCACATGAAACAGCCATAAGAAATTCTGCCATAGATCCTTCCACGTCTCAAATGGAATGACATGATTCGTAATTATTAATAAATAATCTTTTAGTTGATAAGTGTCTCCGAGTGTTAGATTTTCAGCAATTTTCTCAGAATGTTCAGCGTCCTTCCTAAAACATCCAGACGTTTATTAACATTATAAAAATCCATTTCTTTTAGTTCTTTGCAGTTCTACAAGTTTTTAAATTGTAGCATAATACCACTAATTACCTCCGCAACAATAAGTAAATGAGGTGTCACGGTAGCGATGAGACAACTGACACTGACATTAAACTAAAATACCCTAGAACTGACCCTGATATCATCTTCTTAGACTTGCACTTTCACATGCTCATAAACTCTTAAAAAGCTGCCTTTTCATGAATTACCTGTCTTTTTGTTTCTAATCTGTCCTGATCTAACTCATGAAGCAGCATTGAACAAACAAGAAAACAGAGACTCAAAGAATATTCTCAATATTAAATATCTTGAAATCCCTTTCGATATCTTTTTGCAAAAAACTCGAAAGAAACTTACAATCAAACATCCACTTACAACCCTGCCTGCTAAGACTCGTTTTCTGCTAGTGATGGACTAAACGGTTCTTTTTGTTGAGCTAACTCAACCGGTTCAATTGCATCACTTTCGCTTGGCTCATCTGTATCATGATGGAAGAAGGAACAGTTTTCTATCAAGTTCGTCCCAAATCGCTGCGGTTTCGAACTTTAACGTTTCAATTGAGTCGAGAGAGTGTCGTAGAGCTGAGATCTGTTGTTATTATTATGTATCGTTAGCTTCAAGCTTGCAAAATTTGAGTATTTAAAACGAAAGCCTAATAAAACAAACCACTAAATAATCTAAAAGCATACTTTGAATTTAAAAGACTGCAACAACATAAAACAGATGAAAAATCAAATCAGCCATTAGAAATGCCTTTTTTGCACATTGATGATGATAGTCGACGAGATGGGTGGAATTTGATTTGTGCCTCAATTCTTTCCGAAAACGGTGTGTCATCGAGAGCACGAAATATTAATATTTTATAGAGTATAATGGTTAACAAATTGAATACAAAAACAAAGAAGCCAGTGGTTGTAAGAAATAATAATTCTAAGGTAATCTTTCCAAGAGCCTGGAAAGTACACACAGAGGAAAACGTGGAGAAAATGAAAGTTGGCCAAACGGATTCATGATTGTTGATGGTATGACTGGTCGTAGAGTATTATCGTTCAACAGAGTTTTAAAAAAGTTACAATAAATGCTGATTACTATTTGGAGTGCGTTTTAAAGTCATATTTAGAGAAAGAAATTCGAAAGTTATATGTCAGTGAAGAATCAAAAGTGACACTTTATCACGACAGACCTTCAAGTCGCATAGCACAATTGACGAGTGTCTATCTTAAAAAACTTAAAAACAAAGAAGGTTCTAACTATAAAAAAACATATCTACACAAGCACCTGATATAAGTTCAATGGATTTCATTGAATTTGAACCTCTGAAAAGTATTAAAAGAGCAATGGTTAACTGTAACACAGCAAAAGTGCTCTGAAGTATTGGAATTTTGGAAAAGAAGATATCGTGCGGTTTCTAGTGCTGGAGTTAACATACTAAACAAACAAAAGAAATGCATTCACGTGAATATTTCAATTAAATAGAACTCAGTCATAATTAAGTATCCACCTTTGGTAAATCATAAGCAACAGCAAAATTGTGAATTGTTAATTTGACAGTTGCAGATTATGAAATCTTTATTAAGCAAATTTTGACTTTTAAAATAAATATGCATCATAAAAGCATCTTTTTCTCACTTGCTAAAACCCATGAAAAAAGCATTACTTCCATTACTTGTTCTACAAATAACTGTTACTGCTTTTTTACCGCTAAAGGACAAAAGAAAAAAAATTTTTGGTTAAATTGCTGGGTCATCGTGCATGGTTAATGAGTCGATTCATTGAGCGGGATAGCTTAGGAGTTATCCATCTCTATTCTCTACAGGCAGATCTAAAAAGCATTTTCGACAACACTCTGATTGATCTCGGATAACCCACTCAACTAGACCTAAATACTAAACAGTTTTAGTTTTTCAACCCTGCAATTGCATTTTCTCAGGTTGGTCCAGAAAGAATATTATACTATTAATGCATATTCGGTCTAAACATGTTAAAACACAATGTTGAAATGATCTACTGCATAAGAACTATAGACTGAGAATGAAAGAAGTGTACACATCAAAGGGGTTCGTTGTTGTCTTGTGGAAATCTTGTCAAACATGCAATCTCCTTCCAATACAGGACTTTCATTTGAAAACTTCCCACTCTTTAATTAGTAAAATTATCAAAAATCGCTGAAACACGGCGATTTTGTTTTAGAGAGGGACATTTAATAACCCATTCTAATCAGCAGAGAAACTTTCACCCCCCCCCCCCTCCCGTAACCATCAACACCCCAAAATTTTAAATGGCACTAATCCATGTGTGATATATTATTTTAAAGGGTATAAAATTCTCAATCTTTTATATCAAAAAAAATTAAATTCAATCAATACATTTCTGTCTCTAGTTCACGAACGGCTGGGCCGATTTTAATTTTCTTTAATGTAAAAGATTAAGAATTTTATACTTTTTAAAGTGATATATCACACATGGGATAGTGCCATTTAAAATTTTGGGTGGGGGTGGTTGTGGAGGAGGGTGAGAATTTTCCAGTTGATTAGAATAGGTTATTAAATGTCCCATTCCAAAACAAAATCGACGTGTTTCACCGATTTTTGATCATTCTACTAATTAAAGTGTTATTCAAGGTGGGAAGGTTTCAAATGAAAGCCCTGTACAATTAAACACATAGGCCAGTCTTAATAAATTACTTCCGTAAACCATATTCTCTGTAAAATAGCTATAGCCTGTTGCATCAAAAGAATAAATGTAGTACGTATATAGTCAACTAGAAATACGGAAAAAGAATTGCATTGAATAGTTTCTTTCTTTACCTTTGCAGAAACGTTGTATAATTTGTTTACATGTATAGTAAGTCTTTGTTAATAATGTTTTTAAAGATTTATATGTCAATTTTTCTAAAGTAGTCGTTTTAAGAAAGAATCTGTTTAAAGAAAGGAATACGGAAATAATAATAATCAGTCAACCTTGACGTTAGAATCTATAGGAATTCAAAGTAAACAAAGTAACCAACAATCGTAATTTACTGTAATACTATTTTACACTAAAACGAAACAAAACTTATCTTAAGTATAGTAGATAATTAGATTCATGAAAACCTGAATATTCGTACAAATCTAGAGAGTGAAGGTTGTTTTCTAAAATAGGCTTGATTTATAAATGATTCGTTAAAAAATGAAAGTTAAAAGTAATTGAAGAAGCTGTGTTCAGAAACTTAATAGTATCAGGAAATATTATAAAATAGTTAGGTATTAAAACTATTAGAATTTATTATAAATAAATTAGAAATTAAACCATTCTTATCTTTAAAATACACTAACATAAAATAATATCAGTATTTATTTAATAAAAACAATTTAATTTGATACAAACACCTGCAAAATAAATTTAATAATTTATTACCAAAACCATAAAATTATTAGGTTTTTCTAACTATAAATAATAGAAAATATTTTCACCAAATCAAAATAAATATTAAAGAACAGCCTGTATGCCAGAAACACGCCGAGAGCGTGACTGGATGTAATTACCGAAGAGTTCAGCAGGTCACTGTTACATGAGTTTGTAACTGGAAATATCCAGTTAGAGAAATTTTTTAATCGGAATGTTTATTAACTTGTTGCTAACATAATAGCCAGATATAGTGCAAGGAAATTGCTCAATAACTCGTTTTTTGCATCTCATGTCTTGCTTTAGACAAGAAAAAGATATTTTTATTTACTCGTAATATTCCAGTACACGTATTTTGCCAAGGTTAAGCTATAGATTATAATTATTTTATTCTTTTCTTTAACAGAAAAGAGATCGATTTATTTTATTATTTTTACCTACAGTGAATAAAATAATTTTCTTTTCAAGTATAGAGGAACATAGGATAAAGAAAACTGATTTTGCAAAGTAATACATTGTTTTAATATCTTAATACTGATGCTGAGATTTGTTAGACCTTTCCTCAACTATATGAACTACACATGTCATCATAGTACCTATGTAATTGTAAATAAGTAATATTTTATTATTTTTATTAGCAATCAGATTTCTGTAAATTTAAAGACGTGTAAGTTGGATTTTGTTCTAATATAGGTAAACACATGATAACTATGTTTCTGTTAAAAAACATTACGCTAATCTTTATTTTGATATCATTGTTGTTGTGCAATCTGTTGATCTCGAAAAGGATTCACCAAATATTTGCAATTCACTGACGTTTGGGGCAGAGGACAAGAGGCTATCTGAAATATCTCATCATGTTTATTTTTCATTTCACCTCGGAGACTTATGTATATTTTAAAAAATTTTCAAGACTTTAGTGTGTTCCCTCAAGAACGGTATAAAAAACCAAAAAGGAGCCATTATTGCTTCCATTAAAAGAAAGATTGAAAATCAAGCCGCAGCAAATTAAAGAGCGTCCACTAAAAATTGACAATAAAATGTAACCTAAAACGATGCCGGAATGGCGCTATCAATTGTCGTCAACTTTTGCATAGCAGTTAAATGACTATGCGTACATTACTGTATCACAAATTTGCATCTTTGAATTGAGTATTATTATAATTATTATTATGCATGAACTACAACGTTAAAAACTAGTCGAAACCTAGTATATTTTCAAACATCCAAATTTGTCTTTATAATTATAAGTGTGCACTTGCCTTTAGAGACTTTGGAGCACCACAGAAAGCAGTTTACAGAGTTGGTACGCTAATAAGAAAGGATAATTCGGTCCAAAAAAAAAGGGTAGCGAAAGAAAAGTCATCAAGATAACGAATGAAACGATGGAAAAATTTAGTTAGCCGAAGGGATAGAAACAGGCATCAAAATTTCGAGTTGAACTTGAATATGTCTCTAAACTATTAAATAAAAACAACATGACAAGAGTCAAAATCGACACCTGAGCAAACTGAACGCCAAGTGAAACAATTTAAAAAACTGGCAGATGGTATTGTTACAATTAATTCCAGAAAAGACAAAAGGGTATTATACATCCAGTCCTGGCTAGGTCGATGAGAACGTAAGATTAAAGAAGATAAAAAAATTTGAAAAGAAACTGCATGTAGATTGAAATATCGAAAAGCGAACCCTATTTTGTGCCAGCAGATTATATATGTTACCGGACCAACCCGAAATCCGGATATTCTAGTATTGACTAGGACAAACGCAAAGCTCCTGCACTC
>VTPC01007262.1:0-40645 GCA_011009095.1 Ignelater luminosus
TGAAAAAAGGGGTATCTAGGTGTGGATGTTGATAGATAGAAAAAAAATGAAAAATAGAGAATTGTGAAATAAGTCTTTTCTTTTAAAAAATGAAAAGAGGTAATAATAAAAAAGAAATATATAGGGACCATTAAGATTATTTTTGTAAATGGTTATTAATATTCGTTATTTATATGGTTATTAAGATGTTTATGTGTATGGTTATTAAGATTTTTATGTGAATGGTTCTTAAGATTTGTTATATTTATGGTTTCTGTTATGTTTATTGCGGTTTATGTGCAATGTGACATGTTATCACAAGAAAAGTACATCAAAAATAAAATAAAATAAGGTACACCAAATAAATGGACTTTTATTTATCATTAATTGACTAAAACCAAAAAAAACATCGACAAAGAGAGACTAAATGAAAATGAAGAAAGAATCAGTACAGTAAATGGAAAAATGAGGAAGGAAGCAAATGAGTAGAGTGACTTGGTGCGCGTTCCCAATTTCACTGTGGTGAACAATTATTGGATGAGATACAAAGTGCAAAATTGTGAGAAGACGAGACTGAGTGCTATAAAGGTGAACAAAGGATATCCAAGAAGAGGAAGAGGACCTACTAAAGTTTATAGGTGGAATAATTAGAAATAAAATAAAAACTAAAGTAAAATCTTAACTACTAAAAAAGGAAGAAAGTTAAAATAATAAAACTGTGTAGTTAGTATAGTTAGATAAAAAAAAATGTAAAAATTCTTTGAATGAGTTGATCATTATCAATTTATAAATTTTTTTTAACAAACATATCTTGACATTCATAATAGAAGCTGACAAATCTCATTGACACAAGTTAATGTCATAACCATTAACTTATAATTAACAAACATTTTTTTGACATTAATTTAAAATTTTGATAAATAAAATTCAATTTCGGCCCATGAAATAAGACTATAATTAAATGTTGTGGAAATCATTACATTGAAGTTATTATATCATTACAATATCTTTATTTGACCGATAAAGTCACATTTACACTAGGAAAAATACTAACATTTTCGAATCATAGTAGTTGACCAGTGTCCTAGTTCATTTTGAAACCAATAGTACGTAATAAAGTTAGGTTTGTTTCTGATGTTTATTTTGTCTCAATTATTTGTTACTATGAATTCAAAAAGAAACTCTTTTCTTTTATTTACATTTGTGCTTGTCCAGGTTATATAATGTGTGTTAACATTATGTCAGACAATAAGATACGTTTAATCTGCCTTCCATCTTGCTTCCAGTTGTTGTCGAATTTTCCCATCATACGGGAAGTAGGCTGGTTCAGTCGTTAAATTTCTCAGCCCATTTCCGTTCGCGGTTTCAATTCACTTTAATTGCCTTATTTAAAAGTATGCTCTCTCTGAGAAATTCGTGGGTGTCACTATAGATTTGTTCACCACCTAACCTCATCAAAACCAGTCACTTTTATACGTTTAAGATTCTTGGATGAGGACTGTGTCACATCTCTGCTTTATTATCTTATAACAGAGCAACTAGGTTGCTGCTTTGCTGTAATGGACGCTCATTTGTTTTAATCCTCATTGTCAGCTTTTACTCAGCTTTATATTACTCACGTCAAATTCACTGAGTTCTGTTTAAACAGCGCTATTACGTGAATGATGCAATACAATACCCAGTAGCCTTGGGAATTCTAGGATGCTACCATATTAATATACTACAAGGGTTACAAGTAGCATAGAAATATGCTTCTACTAGGAGTCACATTCTTTATATTTTCAACAATCGTTAAAATTTGAAGAAAAACGCAATCATTCCCGAATTTGTCAAATTGACAAGCTCATTTAAATTATGAAATAGTGTAACTTGATCACATTATAAATTACACCGATTGGTCAGTTTACCTTAAGCGCTAGTAGAAATACATAAATAAAATTTCTAGTATTAGCTGTCGGTATTAAAAAGCTTACATTTTAGAATAGTTGTAGAAAAAATAATGTTTGATCATACCTTTTTTATGATCTTGCAACTACTTCGCAAAAAGGATTTTTTTACAATTTAATGTTTGTATAGAAATTTGTTGTAGGATTACTAAGAGCTTCCCAAGAGATTCTAGCGGAGTTTTCTACTGTCTTTATTTTCCATTTGTTTAAAGTGCTTATGTTCTCGAAGTCTCGGTAAATAATTTAAATGCTGGGCCTTGATTTAAAATAACTGCAAATGTTCTTGACAAGTACATTTAAATGCAAGTTACAAAGTTTATGAAGTTTGTGTTTGAATAGAGTACTATCGAATTCAACAGTTCTTGTTCAAGGCTTTGTTATTTAATCCTCAATTGTTAAATACATATAAGATAAATATACAAAACTTGTGCAGTTTAATACCGATTTTCTTTTTCAACCAGTATATAATAACGAAAAGTAACGGTTTACTTGATTTTAAGATAAAATAAGAAGAAACCTTTGAGCTGTACTCTGTACTGTACTGTTGTCTAGAGTAAGCAAAAAGAAATTGTCCAGCAAGTTGACATTATAGAACAGTCACACAACCTAATTTCATCCTTGCCAATGCGCTTGTCTACAAAGATTTCAAAAGATATAAGAAAAGTTGAATGTTTAAAGTTTTCCAGACTTTATGCTCCAATTACGTGACATAAATGAAAATTGCATGTACTTTACCATTTTTAGAGTGATAGGTTCTCCCTTTGAACTTTGTTCTTGTTCATAGTTCTTTGATGTAGGTAACGTATATTATTACGGCAGTAAAATATATTACTTTTAAAAGTTTAAACTAAATTAGTGTGTTCATTTTTACTTTTTAAAAGTTGTTTTAGTTCTGTTCAATTTTATAAGATAAACTAAAGGTAGATACATAAACTAAATATTAAACCAAGTCAATAGTAAGTCGTATATTATGTTTTGCTCCAAGGACCTAAAGATGTTAATATAAAAAACAACAAAACCGGTCGTCTAAATAAAGTTGTGTTTCCAAAGTAACAGATCGACAAGATGCGGTAATTCACCCACGTAATTGTTCTTCATGTTCAATAGAAGATTGATAAATTCCATTTTTCACTTTCTTCCATAGAAAGAAATCCAAGGAATTCATGTAGGGACAGAGAGCATGTCGAGCGATAACTCTATGCTAGATGATTCTTTTTAAGTACTTAGTTTCTGACATTATTGTAATGATGAGGTGGAGTGCCGTCATTCTGAAGTCACATTCTGCGTCTTATCTCAAGAAGTGCTTCCTCCAAGGGTTCAGGCAAAATGTTGATTAAAGAACCTAAATATACTGCCCCATTCAAGATTCCTTCAAAACAAATAGGACCTATAACATGGTTTTCAATAATGCCTCACTATGCATTAACTTTAAAAACCCTCTAAAAATACGATTCGTTAATCCAATGAGAATTTGTTTGAGAATAGTAGTGGAAGTTATACCTGTTTTTGCTATCATTATTTGTAAATGCCGTCTTGGCAGAAAATAAAATTAATGTTAAAAAACTTGAGTTATTATTCAACTTTGTTCTTAGAGAGTTACAGAGAACAAATAAATTGAGCATCTATATATAGCTAACGCAAGTTTTCATACAGATACGGCAAGGTAAAGATAATCAAAATATCTTTGAAATTGAAAAATATAATAATAATATTAGTATAGTTTGTTTTTAATAAGGATTTAAATGGATATATAGTTATATTTAAATAGATATGGAAAAGAAATACTGTATAGTAATGTAGTTAGTTAGTGCAGTTAATGATTTAGCTTAGGTTATTAAAATAAGCAAAACAAAAGAAATGTCAAAACTTTTTTGATATTAATAGTTACGAAAATTTTAAAGATGTAGAGTTATTAAAGCACTATTTTAAACCAAGAAGGAAAGATAGTAGAAGTCAATCTAAATGATACTGTTTTCAGTACTAAGTCGATAGATGATCTGGGAAATTCCTCCAGTCAAGAAGTAAGGTAACAAAAAATCAAAGATTAAATGAAGTTCACTTAAATGCAAGGGTCAGTGGATCAACCTATTATAGAGATCTTGCATAAACAACGAGATACTGTTATTAACAAGATGGATATATAGGATTGAATATTTATTACGTACTCGGGGTAAACACTAAATTGCTAGATTTATATGTTTTTTCACTAATTATAATGTGACTTAGTATGCTTAGTTGAAACGTGGTTAACCGATAGTAAATATTAGTGCTGATTTTTGAAAGAATCGGTTGCTCCCAGAGTGGAGGTGTTTTACTAGCAGCTGAGATTAATATTGATATTGGAATTATAGACTTGTCGAATATTAAGAACACCATCTCAATAACAGAAATAATTAGATGTAGCTAAGTGTATTTTTAAAAATCATAATCATGTTGTATATAGTGTTGCATATGTACCAGCAAATTCATGGTTTTAAAACATTTTGATTTTTGATAATTATACTATCTATAACATTTATAAATATTCTTAATATTGACGATTTTAATGTGTCTAGTTTTAGTAACGATTGTAATAATTAGTGATGGTATAATCGGACGATTTTACCAATTCGAGAGGTTCGTTAGCTCCGGACATGTTCTAGTTCCCCTTGAAAGAGTTTTCTGAACAATGCTTACAGCAAACAAGACAAACAGGATTATCAAGCACCGCCTTCACCTTTCTTCAAGATAGGCTCTTCAGAACACAACTACATTCATCTCTACTGTTTTCTTACCAAAGGTTCATAAGGTAACAGATCGCATACGAAAAACGCTCCGGAAGCATAACACCTACCTCGTCCTAAGGATAAACACCAAACACTGTCATCTAAAGAAGTGTACAACATACCATGCTCCTGTGGATCAGTATACATCGGAGAAACTGGTCTAACATACACATTACTGAACAAAGCGATGTATATAAGGTCAAGCCGCATATCTGCATCTGCTCTTGCCAAACATCAACACGAAACAGGACAGAAGATGTTGTTTATTTTTATTATTTCAAAATCATCTTTCTATCGTACCAAAAAGATCGGACCTTGAATGTTTTTGATTTCGTGAATCTAATCTTTTCCGCTTACACAGTAACAGATATTGTTGATAATTTCGATAAAAGTCGATGAAGTGTGCACGGACTTCTCTAAGGCCTTCGGCAGGCTTTAAGCTTCGTCATACTTAAATTTACGATTGCGGTACATTTCTCACAACGGTTTTAAGTCTGATACCTTCATTACAACATCTGGGGTTCCTTAACGATCCAATCTTGGGCCTGTGTTGTTTTGCAAAGAGTTATTATTTGCAGATGAAATCAAGATTTTCAGTATACTATTGATACCTGTATTAATTTTCAACTTAAAATTGATAAACCTCAAGAGTGGTGTGATGCTAATAAACTTGATCTTAGAATCTCTAAGTGAACAGTTATTTCTTAATTGTTTTTTGCTCTAGTTAAGTCAAAACTGAAATATTGTTCTATAATGTGGACTCCATTGTATGACGTACAGATAGATACATTCGAGATGATTCAGAGAAGATTTCTGGCTTTCGTGCTTGACAGTGTATATCCGATTAGGGGTTTTGATCGTAATATGTACTTTGTTACTTAGATTTAATATCAATTTGCTTGAATTGCATATGGTAAGCTTTTTGCATAAATAATGTCGCAGTACATTCTCTTAATAAATGGATTGATCAAATACACGAAATTGTATTTAGCATTAATTACATCAAATTTGTTTCCGAAGAGCCTATAAGACGACTTTGGATAATTAATATGAAATTAGATTTCGTATATTTAGGTAATTGCTTCATTAAAGAAAGATTTGAGACATTATTTATGCAAAAAGCTATACCTCGATACGACAAGCTTTTTTTACGGTACGTCCGCCGCACACATCTGGGATTGAAGTTTCATATTTATGTTATGTGCAATCATTACAATAACTTTGCCTCTAAATGTGATATTAACGCATGTACCTTTTTTACATCTTTAAATATATCAATCTGTATTCGTATAAGAATTATATGTATTATTGTCTTTACCTGAATTATACATAGCCTGAAATTGGAGTAATGCGGTAAAGATGTTTAAATTTATTAAATTAATTTAAATTGTAATATGACCTATTGTAAAGACGTCAATAATAATTTAATGTCTGTCATGAGTGAGTAACTCAAGAAAATTATTAAATTTAATATCTAGAAAGATTCGAGCCTAATTAACCAACTAGAATATACCTACCTTGGTAGCACAGTTGTTTAGTGCACCTTACGCGAGATAAGGGTACGTAGGTTCTAATCCTACCTGCGGAAAAGATATTTAAATTTTAATATGATCAATAGAGTTTAATTATTATTTCACGAGATATCACTTAAAATATTTAACAAAATTATAAATTCTTCAAAATTTCCTGAATTTTTATATTTAACTACAACACGGCAAGATTTTGAATTTTAGCGTATTATATTCACTACATAATTTAAATTTTCTAAAACTCGTGAGCTAGCTATTTCTAAGTAAATAAAGTCTCAGCTTACCATTTTGCACATAAAGATACGCATCTCTACTTTAAGATCGTCTAGTGATCTAATTCAAATTGCATGTGATCCGTCAGTCCCCGACCCAGCAGTTTTGAATTTCGAAACTAACCATATTTGCACGTTTTTTCTTCGTCATTACGTTTCATCTTTGTTAGAAGCAAAAGATTTTTAAAATACAGTGTAAGGTGCTCACATGCATAAATTGGCCGATTTACGACCTGTAGTTTCATATCATTTGTAGTTAATTTCCTCGCTCTACTTCGCTCTAAAACATACGTGGGCACGGAGCCAAATTGGCCGAATTGATTTGTATATACAACAAAACATGTGCGTATATTTTACAGCTTGACTATATCAGAACTAAATTACTTTGATCAGCTATCTAGTCTAAAGTTAGTTTCTGCTGATAGATTTGCCAATTCAGACCCTGGGTGGTTCCCATGCCTATGTATGCTCTAAAAGATTGTCTCGCATATTTTTACTACTATTTAAAGGAAGGCGGTGAGTAGCTTGAATATCTTCGATTTTTAGCTGTATATTTAATATAATAATAATAATTGAATCACATTATGATTTCTGCTGTACTATTTTTCTTCTTCATGTTCTATTTTTATTTGCTTTTGCTTTCTTTTCATCACTGCGTATTTTTCTATTAGTTGCTCACATTTTATATTTAATTTCGCGTTTCCCTAAGTTATCTTTTGCTCTATACAGGCTGTTTTACAAAAAACAGCGCACGCTGTAGTTTCGTTATTTTTTGTCCGATTTATACGATTTAAAAACTAAATAAAATTTTTTTGAGAAATCTACAAAGCCAGCTAGATTTTTTTTAAATAAACTAATAGTATATCAACGAAACGATAGCCAGGTGTTTTTTTTAATGCAACGCCATACATTTTTCAAGTGTTTCTTATAGAGGCTTTTTCTCTGAATTCAAGTGTGTGTTTGAATATGTACTCACATAAGAAGATTTTTAAGAAAAAACATGACGTAACGTACGGTTCATCGTTCGTTATCAATGGGGTATGAATAAGCTCATGTGGTGTTGTGGAAAACCCCAGGCTTCTGGGTTGCTCACCGTCCAGTACTATTAGCTCGTTAAAATGAAGTATGTAATGTTCTGACATACTTTGACTCGATGACGTTCGTACTCGAGTACATTTATAGCGAGAATTTCAGAGTCAGTTTATAATCGATAATTTTCGAGTACTTTTCTGCAATGTATTCCAAATCTATCGGCACAGTCTAAATTCCTTCATTAATAATATAGTACATAGTCTTGGCATATTCTTGGCATATTCTTGGCAAACGACGACACTATAGAGTGAGAGACATAATAGTAAATTGGGGGAGGTATTTGATAAAGGTTGAAAGTTTTTACAGTGGTACTATTACCTTAAACAAAGACGTTAGTCATCACCTACCAGTCAGGTAGCGGTGCGTTAAGGATTTATGAAGTTCCCAAATTGCAAATTTAGTTCCTTTTTTCGGTTTTTCGCTTATGACTCGGAAACAGTGCGTCGTACGGTAAACAGTATTCCTTACAAAATAAAAGATAATTAAATTCCCTACAAGAATGTCTATACTCATTTTCTTCCTATGTGTTATAGTTTCCGAGATATTCGCCAACGAAGATCGGTTTAAAAAAACGACTAGGTTCTAAATTTACACAAAAATCAAACTGCCATGTTTCAACTGCGACTGCAAAAAAGCTAACATGATTTTCGAGCATTATCGATTTTCGCTTTTATTCCTTTTAGTAAATGGAAAGACTGAAGTTTTCTTTTTTTTCAACATACTGAATGTTTTGTCACATCCTAATACTGCTTGAAAAAATAAAAGCACATCTTTGACTTGGTAATGTATCTGTCAACACGCGTTTCTAACAATAAGTCATGATAAAATCAGATTTTGATATAACTTTGGAGAACTAGAAATAATTGTAAACGCTCAAACTGTAAACTCGTCCAAAATAAGTTATTTTAGATTTCTTTTCTTCCCCAGGCCTAACAAAGAAAACACGTTTTTTTTTGTTCAAAATTAGCTTTATTCATCTACGTAATTTCCATCAAGAACAACGCAATCATTCCAGCGCCGCTCTAACATTTCAATACCACTTTTGTAGAACGATTTATCTTTTGCCTCAAAATAGGACTCAGTTTCAGCGATAACCTCTTCATTCGAGCGAAATTTCTTACCGGCAAGCATTTTTTTTAGGTCTGCGAACAGCCAGTAGTCGCTGGGAGCCAGATCTGGCAAATACGGTGAATGTGGGAGCAATTCGAAGTTCAATTCATGTAGTTTTGCCATTGTTTTGATTGACTTGTGACACGGTGCGTTGTCTTGATGAAACAAAATTTTTTTCTGTGCCATATGCGGTCGTTTCTTTGCAATTTCGGCCTTCAAACGCTCCAATAACGCTATATAATATTCACTGTTGATGGTATTTCCCTTCTCAAGATAGTCGATGAATATTACACCACGCACATCCCAAAATACCGAGGCCATAACCTTTCCAGCCGATTGTTGTGCTTTCGGTCGCTTTGGACGAGGTTCACCAGTTGCTGTCCACTCAGATGACGATCGTTTTGATTCCGGAGTGAAGTGATGGATCCATGTTTCATCCATTGTCACATATCGACGCAAAAATTCCGGTTTGTTACGTTTAAACATGGCCAAACACTGCTCAGAAACATCAACACGTTCTTGTTTTTGGTGAACAGTGAGCAAACGCGGCACCCACTTTGAGCAGAGCTTTCTCATAGTCAAATGCTCATGCAATATAAAGCCAACACGTTCTTTTGATATCTTTACGATGTCAGCTAACTTACACAACTTCACTTTTCGATCATTCAAAACGATTTTGTGGATTTTTTTGATGTTTTCTGGTGTTACCGCCTCATTTGGACGTCCACTGCGTTCTGCATCATCGGTGTCTCTACGACCACGTTTGAAGTCAGCAAACCAACGTTTTATTGTTGTTTCTGATGGAGCGGAGTCTCCATAACACTTTTCAAGCCATTGCTTCGCTTGAACGGTATTTCTTCCCATCAAGAAGCAGTGTAAAACTAAAACACGAAATTGTTTTTGATCCATTGTTTTGAAAATAACAAAAGTAGCGTCACTCTTAGCACAATAACTTACAAAATAATGAATAGAATATCATGAAATTTTAACAGCTGTCTTTTGAAGGTTAGTACTAACTGAAAAAGCAGTGAATGCAATAGAACTAGCGCCATCTATTTGTTAGGCCTGGGACTTTTCAGCCCATGTGTTATTACTGGGTACTACTACTTCCCTATAAGGGAATTATTTTCAGGTAAAATCTTAATCTGGCTAGACTAAATATCAATATCAAAACAAATTTTTAATTGATGTATGGATTGGTATAGTAAACCAGCATTTGTTGGAGCCTTAATTCCATGAAGGATCAGTTAATGCAGAAAGAAATGGAAATTTTCTTCAAAATGAATTATTATTTAAGAGATATTTCTCTGGCAATGATTCCAGCAAGATAGAGCCCCCCTTACACGTAAAAAACGTTAGGAAAATCTTAAATCGAAAGTTTGTGAATCACTGGATAGCAAATGAAGGCCCTATCCCTTGGCCCTCGAAGTTACCTAATTTATCAGTTTTGGATTTCTCCGTGTGGGGATACATCACACAACAGGTTTATGTTACTATTTCGGTAAATTTAAAAGAGCTGAAACAACAAATCCGCCAGGCATGACTAAAAATAACTCCTAACATGCTACACACAGCACAAAGATAGTTATTTAAAAAAGCTGAACTGCAACTGCAAATAATACATTCTTATATTAACAGTAACTTTAATTTTTGTGTTTCTTTTAATGTAGGTTTATCTGTCTATCTAGTGGTTATTTGTTACACAGAAATAACATCGTTCAATAAATGTATGTGTATCTCCAGAATTTTGTTATGCAAGCCTGATATGTTTACATATTTAGAAAGAGGGGAAGATTCTCTATGTAACACAACAGCAAAGAATATATCATGCTAAATATCAAAGAAAAAATAATTGACCATTGCCCCCTAGTAGGAAAACGCAATATCAGATTTTATTCAGCCCTGTTTAAACCAACACCTTGTATATTTTACTTTTAGTGAAAATTTTTAATATTCCTATAGACTTTTTCCATGTATATATTTATTTAATATGTATTTTAAGAAAGTCTTTTGATATCAGTTTATAAGATGCTTCTCATTTATTATTATTAAGTATAGGTTCAGTCAATACCTTAAAATAAATAATAGACATCTGTTTGTGTATTCTTGGTTGCCTATACTTCAGGCAAAATGATCCTGACCCTTCTTTGTGAACAAAATATCACAAAAATGATACCATTGAACTTAAAATCAAATCCTGATTATAAATATTCACACATATACAGGGTGTTTCATTTAAGATTTCAAAGTTTACATTATTTTCGATGAAAGCAGAAGCGATAAAAAGTTATAATGATATTTAATGTCCAAATTAAGCCTGACAAGTTTCATCTTTTTAGTTTAATAAAGGATAAGAAAGAGAGGGGTGTCATTATTTTTGCGGGTTCACTATCACTTTTATATGAAAAAATAAAACTTGATGAAATCGACTTCGTGCATATTTCTCGCAACTAAGCAAGCAAATGCTAGTAAATCAATTTCAGTTGCTCCGCTGAACACCCGTACATTGCCTTGCAATAAATATGTACGTTTTATTTTCAAAACATAGTACACTAGACTACTTACCTTTGAAAATGCATTTACGTCGATTGCAAGCTTTCTGCCCTTTTAACTTTATTTTGAACCTATCGTAAATAAATCAAAATTGTTTTCGACACACCGAGTTTTTCTTTCCTATTTTACGAGCTTTGACGTTTAAAGGAAAATATTTCATGATTATTAAATTATTGAAGTTTACATTCGACATTTAAACTAGATGAAAAAGAATAATATGAGACTTGAATATTTTTATAGCGAATTTATTCAAATACAGCTAGGAAAGAGGAATTTATTTAAATGATTTTGCTTGAAAAGCTTTTATATAATATTGCGTTTTTACAATTCTTTTGACTGTGTATTTTTATTTTTCTTCTTTAATGGAATCTGTCTGTTGTGAAACTGCGATGTAAATATAACGAACAAAATGAAAGTGTCAATTGTGCTCCAGTTGAATAAAAAATAAATAAAGCGGTCTGAAGTAAGTACACGTGTCTCAAGGAAGACTTTTTAGGGATGTTTATAAACATGCTTTCAAGAGTACAAACACAAACTGAGAGTGATTAAAGATGTTTACGAAGTTGCCTTACTAGGTGTATTGTACGTTGTTAGAGTTGCATCTATTGTTTTAAATCGACGTTTTTATAACTTTTGATTTACACAGGTTTTTAAGTCGAGAAACGTTTTAAACACTTTTAGTTAGACCAGTTTATTTTCCATTAGTTTTCCAGTTTATGTTATGAAAAGACTACATCACTTTGCAATAAAAACCGCTAATTTTCTGAAGGCATGGTTTACAACAATATTGTATATCATACTTAATATCATTTTTCATTTTATTAAAATTGGCATTAATACTTACTAATCAACACGGATTTATAGAGTTTATCATTAATATACAGTGTGTTTTATTTAAGACGGTGCATAGGATTCCTACCTCATGTTAATTTGTTTTCTTAAAGCTATTTTGTAAGATGAGGTCATTTTGAAATTATTAAATTAACTTTTGCAAAACTAAGAATTTTTTCTGTTATATATACGCAGCCTAATTAAAGATTAGTTATTTTAAATTCTTTTCACAAGGTCAGTTACTTATATTAAAAGTACTCATTACTCAGTCGATAGCGATACCATCTTATAATTCAATATGCGAGGAATATCAGTGAGTTCTTAATATAAGATTTTGCTCTTTTTGTCTTATATTTCAAAACAATTAGAGACACAGGTGGATGAAATAATCTTTATAAATTACTAATATGATGACCCTTACAACTTACACACTTTTACGAATTATTGCAATACATTATACTACTAAGAGTAATTATTACATTAATCTTAATACATACTAACATCGCATTAACATTCCGTTATTAATATAAAACTATTTAAAAACAATTAGAAAATATCTACAATAATTAGATTAATTCAACGATACATCTCCGACATTACTTTCATGCAAATTAGCCAATTTCACTATCATTCAATGTCCTAAGGCCTTTTATCTATTATAATTTGATCATGAATATTTTATATTGTCCAGAGAAGTTTTTAAAACACATATTACTATTTCGTTTAAAAAATACATGAAGATGTTTTTATTGAGCATAGCCATCTTGAACTGTAATATACCAATATACATGAATTTTACCTAGTATGTACTAAATAATTAAATTCAGTTTCAATTTAAATAGTTAATTCAATCTAGAAACCAGAACTGTTATTTTGACTTTTAGTGCAGTACAGCCATTTACACGATGTTTTTACAAAGCACTAGTAGAATTCAATGTTACTTTAAATTGCTTTACTCAATCATTAATCCAAATAAAATACAGGTTTAATTTAATTATCACAAAGTTTATATTTTCAGTCTGAAAACCCGGATGTAAATGTAAACAGCATTATATCACTTACATTACTACAGAACAGTTATTTATATAAATTGTGTAGTAGTGCACAAATTTGAGGTAATGCAATTGAGCCTTCAACTCACTAGCATTTTTAACAAAGTTAATCTGCAATTTGAAGAAATATACTTACAACGTTTAAAACAAAAATACCAAACTAAAATATAAGGAAATAAAATTTTTGGTCAACTATTTAAAATGATAATCTTTAAGCAAATCTTCTAGGATCATTAATCTCCGTTACCTATGTGACAAGTAAAATTCATGTATTCATTAAGTTTTTGTAATACTTAAAACTTGCTACATTATTAGTATATATAGGTAGTAACTCTAATACCTAAGTTTCCTGCAACTGTTGTTTTATCATAATCAGCAGTTGCTTATTAAGTAAAGTTTTCATTATAACTAATGGAAAGACAAAAATCTACTTAACTACTTTCGGGAACTCATATCAGATTTCTAAAATATAAACTAATTTATAAAAGTATACATTTGAACACAATAGTAGAGAGGTTACCATTATAATAAAAATTACATAAAAGCGTCATCATCTACACTTTCATAAATCACTTTTAATTCATGCAAAGATAACACACAACAAATAAACTAATATCCTTTTCCGTCCTTTTACGTTCAACATATTTTTCACTCGTATTTCAAACGGACTTCAGGATTTCCACCATACGTTCATCACAAAGCGCTCTCGCGGAAAACTGCTGAAGTACAGATAAATTTTCAGGCAAGAAACGAGGATATCTACATTTCCTCTTCGCTAGCGTATGGTTCGACCGCTTCATATGCTATGCTGAAACCTTTACTAACGAGCGTGTCATCGGATCTGAATCGAATTAATAGGGCTTCGTGCATTGAAATTATGTCAGTTGGTTTCTGTAACAATACATAAAATATTAATTTTTTTACAAACAAGAAATAAAATATTATCAACAGCTTCTTGTTATAAATACAACTTAAAAGAAAAAAGTAAAATTGTTGCGATGATGTAACTATAACTTAAAAAACTAATCGTGTGCTTGTTATTGCAATATTTGTGTGAACGAGCCTTCTGACTGATCACGTGAAGACTGCGTGCCTTCGATTTATTGTTATGAGAATTTGTATCACAAAAAGAATTCCACATAGGAAAATCCAAGCAATTTCATATTTTTGAAGATCTCTTATAAAAGTAATTAATACAAGAGAAACACTCAAAAATACTACATTTCGGTAGAAAGTCACAGAAAGTTTTTTTTATTTATGTACGATGAATTTCAAATAAGCTGGGACAATCAATATTTCTAAAAGTAAATGGTTTTAAAAAAATTTAATTATACTTACAGTGTTTTTACTTACCGATTAATATAAATGTAAAGCCTATTTTCCACCTTGTTAAAAATACAAAAATCGTTCTTTAAGATTTGTCCCACATTTATTTGAAATTCACTGTACATCATGAAATATGAAACTTTAGAATAGTGGCCAAAAAAATTGCTTAGATGTATTATATTTCTTATAATTAAAAATATAAGGCATAATTATAAAAAAATGTAGCTGTGTACAATTGCAGTCACTGAAAATGAAACAATCGTAACGTAAGAAGGCTTACTCCTGTTTTATTGAGCTTAGACTGTAAGAAATTGATAAACGATAATGTCTAAGGCTTTTCCGTAACGATTGTTTCATTTTCAGTAATTGCAATTATACCTGCACTATTTAATCAATGAATCGTTCAATCGACTGTAAAGTGCACAACAACTGTAATTTACTATTTTGTAAAGTATTAGAAAACACGAACTGAATGCGAGAACCTCAGAATACAAATCAGCTTTATCAAAATTTTAAGGTTTACGTGCATCTAATTAAAAACAGAGATTATTTTTTTATTATACTGTTAATGCTTACATCAGAAGTGCATTATTATAAGTTTACATGATTAGGCTACCGATATTGCTTACATAGTTTCGACCATAGAGTCCACTACAGAGAAGCTAAATCACAGGTAAGTCTGTTTTCTCTCTTTGTTGTTGTTAGAGAATTATGTTACTGTCGTTGTTATACACCGTGCCTCTAAAGTCATACACTATTTCAATAACTAATTGTGCGATTGGTACCAAATTTGATACCAAGACGCAAGAAACTTAATTTCATAAATGGTGTAATTTAAATCGTATTACATTTTTGACCACTGATCTAAATGATTTAGAAAATGTTAGTATCGATAGCGTTGTTTCTAAACAAAACATGATACCTAGCCAAGAAAATGCCTGAAAAATACTAAGTGACATTGCTTTTACGCAGGAACAGTAATCACGGTCACGGAGTAATTTGACAAGATTGTTTATTTGACATTTTGTTGTGCAAGATCAATAGCATAAAGTAAGAATATTACTTGGAAAGGTAATGACGAGTACCTGCTTATGTTTTTTAAATTTTATTTCAAGACCGGTTTCAAGTTAAATTAAAAAGACATAGGGATACAGGGACATAGATATTTTTTAACATCTGCTAGAGCTAGACTGTTCTCATATCGTATTAAACGTAATATTTCCCAATGCAGTTAAGTCTACGAATAGATTTTTGATTCTCATTTTTAGCGTAATCCTCATCTTCAATCGTATTCGTTCTGAATCTACGTTCGTTTCTAACCAAGTTTGCACCTGATGATACGCGCGGTAGAGGTGTTGTTTAGTAGGTACAGATGGGGGTAGAAGAGATGGCAATTGAAAAACAACGTTTTAGAGCTCATCGCAAAATTACTTGCGGTGCAAACTGTGCATGCAGAGAAGAAGGACTAACATGCTCCACTGTTTGTGGTAATTGTCATAGGCAATCATGCTTTATTGCTATTTCGATTGATTTCTTTCGATGCTTTTGGTAAACCGAATATCTTATTTTTCTTTTGGCATCGAATACAATTAAGGATGGGAATGATGCTAAAGATGAGGATCAAGAATTTCAAGAATAGCACTACGACAACCTGCAAATCTAATAAATAGTCAAACAGGAAGACGAACTATAATTTCTTTTTGCTTTATATCTCAAAAAGGGTTCGTCGTACATGAAAAATGTATTCGGCCATTTTTGTAGAGAATCTTGACCTCTATAGATTTCATAAGAATCTACATTGCCCTTCAATCCTTATATCTCTCGTAACGCGAATGCGATATCTATTGTCTGGCATGGCATGGAAGCATTTGGTTCTAATTTTCAGGTTCCACTTTTCCAATAGCTGTAGACAGACCACCTTTACTGTTAAGATGAGAAAAATACCATCTGATGACATATCTTATCTTATAAAATATTGTAAAAACATTAGACTCTAGTTGTAAATTGTTAATTTATCAATGGTCTAAAAATTTGATTTTTAGTAGAATTTTGATTCATTGTAGAACAATATTTTATAAGTAAGAGTCAGTAAAGGTTATGTTCTCAACCAACTACTCTTGACATACAACGATACATTTATGTAAATGTATTCCCCTTAAATACCAGTGTATGCGCACGCAATATATACAAGGCACTCTGAAAGATGAGAGAGCTTGGTTCTATAAAGATTCAGTTCCTGTGCTACACTTTTCTGTTCTGTGGACAGGCGTGAATATAAAGTTATTTTTTATAAAAGTCGCTTTAGGTTTAAAAACAGCTTGAGATTTGCTTTATTGAGTATTTTTAGTACGCCAACAATGCATATGACGATCAGCATAAATTACTGATGTTGTCGACCACGTAAGGGGGTGTCAACTAAAAAGTAACACAATCAGCACCATAATCCGCTGCTTGTTTAATTTCGGCACGTACATACTTTAGCTATCAACGTCTTAAAGTGCTCTGTTGTGAAATGACAGGGTTTTTCTTTAATTCAGATTTGAAATTGCACCACATTTTGCGCTTCCCGCTCATTTGTATATAATTTTGCTTAATTGGTATCAAAACCTCTCTACTGATGTAAGTTAGGTACGTTTGCTGCATTTCCACCCATGGTAACATCAAAATGATACGTGGGATTCAACGAACCATGTCGTAATTTACGCAAATAAGTGTTCTTTAACGTTTCAATTGATTATTGCTGTGTTTAAGAGCCAATTCTCTTTTATTATTACTACCTTCTCTTCAGTTAGTTTCTTCCTAACATATTCATGCGTAATTTTGAACTCCCTTTCAAGTTTCCTGTATGATTGCCCAAGTTTCTCAACAATTGCATTTACAAGTTCTTTTTTCTTCCTTCTTATCATCTTTTTACCATTACCAGATCATCTGCTAAGTGGTAAATAGTTTTACATGTTCACCGTGTTTTATATAAAGTTCTGCAACTATCTCTGTTAAGTTGTTCCACATTCGCTATTAATGGTTAAGGTATCGAAATTTTTGTCGCAATCAACAGTAAGATGTGCAAAATTGTAAAACGAATAGCATTCTGTGCAAAGGCTACTGCGTTTAATTTTTCTAGGTAAAGAAAGTTTGTACAGATTTTTAGTTGATAAATCCTTATGTGGATAAACTACACTTATTACTCCGAGAACTTTGTTGTTAATAAAATAATTAAGTGTTTCAAAATCATCAATTTTGTAGAACTTCGGTGAACAACTACAGTGATTATAATCATCTTGCACGTTTCTGTTTATTTTCCTAAAATTTATTTAAGTCTGGAAAATTAATTCAATTCGCACACGCTGTAAATTGTAAAATGTGATATCACATCACCCTATAATATTTTCGGAATAACTATTGAAGTCCTTAACGCTTCTCTACATATACAAAACTTGAGTGATATTGTGCTTCTGAGTTGCTCACTCTTAAGAATCTCATTTGTCCTCATTAAGTTGGTCTAGAATGCAAATCTGATTCGATTAATTATAAATTGATTAATTTGTTATCAAAAAGGCGATTGAGGGTTTAAAAAAAATTTAGTACCGCATAAGTTCAGTCGCTTGTTTGTTTTTTCAAATATGGCGGCGTGCATTCAATCCTAGACCCGAAAGATTTCTGTCTCGTTCCAGGCTTGAACTTATACGTCTGTCTAGTGTGACTTCGCTCTATTTATGCAAAGTCTATGTGTAACAGGTCTCATTACCGCTTCTGTTATTTTATACATTATCCAGTATGGTAGTTAGTAATTTTAGCCTCATATGTAAAATTAAGCAATCAATGTTGTCTGATGTTATGTAACGACAGAAAATATTTCATAATTTATTTTTAACGGGAAATGTACTACACACAGATCCGTTCACATTTTCGACAATATTATCAGATTAGCAAATCAGTTTTATTCAAATCCAGAAATTAAAAATTCGTTACTCATTGATTGCATGCAATTTTTTCATATGGTTATTTTTCTTAATATTGCCCTTTCGGGCAAATTGTTAATTATTGCCACATTATCACTCACAGAAATGATTAGGTTGCAATCGTAAAGAATTCTATCGGAATTGTTTACATTGTAATATTACCAAAGAATTTAATAAATTCCATACTAATTATTATTATTAAAACTAATAAGCAACAACAATAACAATAATAATTTTTTGAAAAATAATTCTAAATTCGTCCTTAATCCAATACAATTTGAATTATAATACTCACAGTATTTCCACAAAATCTTCCATAAGACGCTCCACTTGCATCTAATCCGCTAAAAACTTCAACATAATCGTATCCGCAGTCTTTTTCGTCTTCAAGATCAAACGTAACGAACATTAGGTGTACGTTATAACCAGGTTGTGCTTCTATTGTCCAATCACAATCCGCCCTATTATCATAACTAGCACTTCCAAATTTAGAATGAGAATAAAAGTGTTTCCTGTCTAACGTTGCTATTAAATGTCCACCACAAGCTGTTGAATGTGTAGCAAGGAACCCCTTCCTTTGTACGGAAGCGTCGGATTTAAAGACCAGAAACATTTGGTTTCCGGAGGCGACAATCGGATGTGGAAGTTTAGAACCGCAAAATCTGCCAAGAGTCTGTGATTCAGGAGAATCTCCATCATAAAAAGCGATATGATCATAGGAACATTCTTGATGAGGTTCCATTTCAAACGATAAAAACATTATTTTTATCCGATGACCTGGGGTAGTCGTGAAGTGCCACACGCAATCTTTTCTACTAGGATAATAGTCCGGATAATTAGGACTCGATAACTGACCGTAGGGCGCTGTTATTTCATATTTACATCCTCCTTCTTTGCAGTCTCTTCCGTTTTCGTGTAACGTAAAACCGTTGTGACAAGTACAGATGTATGAACCGAGAGTATTTACGCATTCATGTTGACAGCCGCCGTTATTTATTGCGCATTCATCCATATCTACAATAATTATAATTTGTAATAACGGGATAATAATAAAGTATAAAAATGCTTTACATACCTGTAAAAAATACTGCTGCAAATCCGGTTTTTTGAATACTTGTGTCTGACGTAAATGTAATTCTCAATGCGTTTCCATCAGATGTTATAGGTGGTGGTGGTTTCGTTCCACAAAATATTCCATGTTTATTAAATCTGTCATCACCAGTTTTACTGTGAATTTCAATTCTATCATAATCGCATTGTTGTTGATGCATATTATTTCCTTCAAGATCAAAGTGAGTAAAATTGAGAGTTATTCTATACTGCGGCAGCGCTATAATTTCCCAGACGCAGTTTTTGTTTGATGGATAAAAGTCCGGAAACGAAGGAGAGGTAATTGTTCCATTAGGATCATCTATAATTCCGCCGCATGCATCTAAAAATAGATTTTAAAATTCGTTTTAAAACATGATTTTATTTTATGACAGTAACCTACCCTCGCAATTCTTTCCATCTGAATGTAATTCGTACCCAATCTTACAAGAACATTCGTATCCTCCTAGAGTATTAACACATTCTTGCGCACACCCATGATCGATCATATTACACTCATCAAACTCTTTTATAAATGTTGCAGAAAACCCAGCTTTTTGTACAGAACCATCAGAAACAAATTTAATTAACAAATAATTTGACGATGATCGGATATCAGGAGGAATCTTATAACCACAAAATACGCCTATTAATGGACTATCCATAGTTAAGCCATCTCGAACTTCAACGTAGTCGTACACGCAGTTATCATGATTTTCCACTTCAAAAGACTGGAATTTCAATGCCACTTGATAATCATCTGGAACGGTTATCCTCCATATGCATTCCTTATTTGGCTGATAATCTTCTGGAAAGTTGGGGGATTCTAAGTGACCACCTGTTTCGATGCTTAGTTCTCCACCACACACAGCTGTTCAATAAAACAGATTTAGTTAGCTAAGATAAACTGCTAGTTAAAGGAGACTTCGAGAATTTAAGAGTTAAATAAAAAGTTCTCGGTTTTCCAAAAATATTGTTTGTTATATTAATATGCATAGACTGCCAGAAGGATTTTAGAAACTAATGTTAGTCAGTGATCTGATTATTCTAAAGTTTTCAATTACGTAACTCTCGAATATAAAGTGGTAACTTTATAGTTTATGTTTGGAAACTAGCCTCGACAATTTGAGCGTCATCATTTAAAATAAAAAACACCAAAGATTGTATTTATGCTGATTACTGTTCTACCAAATTAACGGCCTTGATGAGTATCGCTCTTGCAATTACAAGACTTTAAATTCTACAGAGTTGGATGATATATTCTGCGTTGTTGATAGTGAAAAAATAGATATATGCAAAAAATTAAATTCTGTTAGTTTTTAAATCTACACGCAAATCTAGTAGAGAAGGTTTCTCTTTTACTCTCCCCCTAGCACGTGCCGATTTTGAGTAAAGCAAAATTTAGTAAAAACTCAGTTTCCAGTGATTTGATTTTTTGATCCTCTGTATGGTTATTGGGATAAAGCACCTATTTTTGACAAAAACTTTATTTAGGTATTCCCATTGTCTTTGATAATCTGTATCTGGAAGCAGTGCACTTGAAGATATAGGTTTGTTTAGGCTCTCATTCTGTGAAAGACATTATCGTTACATTTTAATTCAGGGAAAGTTATAAACTTGACTTTGTATACCTAAATTCATTCAACTTAAACTAAATACAGTCAAATAAAAATATTAAAAGAAAAAGAAGCTATAACATGATAAAGATACTTGGCATCAAATGCTTAAAACAGAAACAAAATTGCTATCTTCCGCACGTTTTTGATAAATTAATGATTAAACCAATCTTAATACTTCAAAACAAACATAAATATGAAATAATGGGCAAATGATGATATTATTATTATTAATTGCAAGTATCACAGACGATATCGTGCCATCAATTAAATATATATGTGGAAGGTTTCTTTAGTTTTTTTCCTTGCTAAGGTCAAGAAACCTAAAAAAAATTGAAATCAAGAGCGAAAACGATAAAATAACCACATAACCTTCAACTGTTTGGTAATTGATAGCACCGATGATAGTTACCTATCAATAAAAAACCAGAAATAAACATTAAAGGTTGTGTTGATAACGAGACACTTTAATAATAAAGGTTGTTAAGAAAAAATAAATGTGCCAAATGGAAATATTGCCTATAACACATGTACACCTTTCATAAAGAGAAGCCTTTGCATACAGAGTGTCCCAGTTAAACTACCAATCTTCTTATGCAGAGCATACGTATGATGCAGTGAAACTTTTCTATTATCAATATAATTCTGCTGATGGTTTTACCTAACTGGAATACTTACAAAATTTGGTGTTCGTCAGTATGGAGTTTAAGATCAAGATTTTTGTCACGATACTAAGTATTTGGTAAAAGGGGAGAAATAGCGGTTAAATTAAAAAGTATTATCGAAAATTTTGGAAAACCAATATCAATATAAGTACTACCGTAGGATTCTTTTCAAAAAATAAATAGTTCTAAAGATATAGGGTGTTCAAGTTTGATTGCCTATACAAGCCTGCCTCTGATGAGGGTACCTACTATGAAAGTTCGAGAAGTGGTAGATACTTTACACATAATAGTAACCAACACGAAACATTCCATTGTAACATTCTGCATTATTTTAGAGATATTAAAAATAAGGAATTTGTGATATTGCACACTAAGTTTGGAAGATCTCAGAAAATTTTCCTGCACTCAAAAACAATGCAACCTGTAACACAATAACTTCTTACCAAACTGAATATGGATTTCAAAAACGATAATGTTATTCACCTTTTTGTATTTCTCTAAATCCTCGTTCTTGCAAAGTTAAAAAAATATATGAAACAGCAGATGATATGTAGTAACAATCGATTAGAAAATCCCATTAGTCTTTTCTTTAATAAAACTTTAACACCTTACATCCAGAAAACTTAATTCCTCGGGGAAAGTGTGAACAACTTACTAACAATATCTTTAAATAGAGATCTAGATACACATACATAGACATTTCTGAGACAACCTGTAGAGCATATCTTCTCTTATAAAAATAGTAAAAGAAGTAAAGTACTGTTGAAGAGAACATTCTACCCTCTTGGACCGGTTTGGAAATAACACTATGAATTGAAAAAAAAGTTTCAGAACTTTTTATCTAATAATACCGCAATAGAAGTAAGCCAGTTAAAGATGCTGAAACCGAGATGACAAATTACATGTATTTAAGGATGAAATAAACCACAACAAAGAAAAGTGTGTGGTAAACGACTTTGTGTGCAAGGGCAATTCTGGTTAAATAAAAGTGAGTACCCTACGCTCAAGTATCTGTTTGGATATTACATATTAAATTATATCAACACTGTAGAGATTTGTCTGCAACACAAGCGTGATTTTCCCAAAAATGGTAATGTGCATAGAAAATCTAATTCAGCAAAAAGAAGTTGTAGAATGTTTTTTATTTTAGTTAGAACTATTTTGTCAAACGGTTCTAGAAAAGAACACGTTTTAGTTTTATGTTATATTAAGGGGGGATGGAACTGCCTTATTTAATGCAAAGAACCGAATATGTACCACAATATTTTTTCATTATATATTGATGAATAAAACCTTTTTGAAACAGTCTACAAACCTTTGGAAACAGCTAGCAAATCTTTATAATTAATTTCTCAAAATCTTGCGTTTCATAAGGACAGTTTAGTACACCACTTCTCATAAAACACCCATATGGTTAATAGTAATTTTGGTACCCTGTATAAGTAATAAAGCAATGCTTTCAAAACAGAGCCCAAAATACCTTGTGTAAGATTACTTAATGTTATTTAGAATGTATTGCTTTTCAGCTTTATTTTTTGAGCAGATCTTTCAAGAATTACAGTAAGGTATAAGCCCAACCTGCACTAGTCCAATTAAAATTTTATTTTTGCATTGACAAAATAACTTTAACGATAGTTAATATTTGTGAAGATATTTTGATGGACGTAGAAGAATAAACTACATATGGCTTTAGAAGATTTTTCCAGATATTTCTGTATTTGTAGTCGTTGCATTTTACTTATAACATACACTTGACTTTTAGCACAGTTTTAATCAATTTGCATATTCAATTTCAGTTTTAGGTTTTACCTTACACTCCCAGTTTACAAACGTATGGGAAGACTGTGCTAAGAATCGAGTTTTCTCCCACCCCATACAATTAAATAATTATAAATTTCATAATTAAGAAACGAAAAGAACTTTTTAAATTTTCTTACTGTACCTTCGTAAGTCGCAGTAAATCCTCTATGTCCACTTGGGCTTTTAGAAACGTAAGTTACTAGCATTCTGTTTCCAACGGAAACAATAGAATCATGTATTTTTCCTGTTCCACAAAATTTCCCTAAGAGATCAGATTTATACCAATAACCATCTCTAATTTCAATATAATCAGAACGACAATCCGGCGATTTAGGAATGTCTAGTTCCGTAATATTTAAAATAATTCGTTCACCATGCGTTGCGGTAATTCTCCATTCACACTTTTCACCCTCTTCAGATGCCTTTTTTCCTAGGTAAGACGGTGACGAAAATGTTGCAGAATTGGCTTGAAATGTACGACCGCATTCTAAAAACCATCAATTAATTTTTTTATTCTGAAAAATGTAACAAACAAATACTTGGACATTTATATAGTAGTTTGGTTTGTGCTATATCTCCTTCGCTTAATCTAACACGTTGACCGATTTCAGGACGCTTCCTACCAGGTACATCAATGGGCAAGATAGTATCTAAATAAGTTCCCTTCGAAAACGTGTTTCGGGCATAGTGCATTATAGAATCATAATCGTATGTTAATCCCAAAGAATTCACTTCCTCGTCCGTCAGTTTATTGAAGTTATATTCTTGACCTGTAAAGTAACGAAATATATTGACACTGCCAAGTTTTATTTAAAATTTGTAAATTTACATTTGGCGTACTTGACCTCTTTCGAAATGAATATTTATTAGTGAATATAAAGTATTGCATAACAATTATAGTTAACATAATGTATGCACGTTCTTGTCCAAAATGTTGCATCTCTGAACGTGTATAGCGCAGTGGGGCAAACGTGACTGATAACATCATGTTTAGATTATAAAATTTGTATGACATTTAACTGTATCGACTTACTGTGCTTTACTACTTACTACCATGCATATATTTTACTACGAAATATTTTGTTTCGTGATATCTTGATATAAAATACACACAAGAAAGTAGAATTTTTAATTTTTAGATTATACAAATTAATTTAATTAACATAGTTTTGATATTAATTATAAGAACTTTCAGAATGAAAACATTCTTTGTTTATCGTTTACTTTGAAATATGCTAAACTTTGTTATTGTTCAAAATTCTATACATTATTGGCATGTAAAGTAAACGCTTATATATTCAAAACTACATGAAACTTGGAAAGTTTCTTGAATATTAAGCAAATAATTCGATATTTATATTGTTACACATAGTCGAGTCTATCGATTATATTTAACATTAATTAATACATAATAAACACTCACCATTCATAATGTTGTCTCTAAAAATAATAACATGTCTATCGCGATCTGGTCGTGTATGTTCATGCCAAAAACCCACTACATGACCTAATTCGTGAACAACGATTCCAAATTTATCACAATTTTTTCCAATACTGATAGCCTGTGCTCCGTTACCCCTTTTCCCTACGAAGGAACAACACCTAAAAATAAATCTTATAAAATCGCACAAAATTTAATATTTCCTACTTACCCGCAAGGTCTCTCTGTGAAAATAATGTAATTCGGATGTTCCATAGGATCACGTTCAACAAATTTAACGCACGTGAAGTTCTCCCAATGCCTCATTGCTTGTTTAAAAAGGGCTTTATGACCTCCGCTAAAATTTCCATCGATTTCATAAGGAATTACCCCATAATCCCAAACGCGTTCTTTTCTGGCAGTGGCAGCTCTTGTAACTCTACGATGAAGCTGTTTTTCTTGACTTTCTCGCAATTTATAAACGTTAGGAACTTTTGAATTTGGCACTTGTTTCGGCTTAAAATCAAAATTCGGTTCGAATTCGTGAATGGGAAGTTCTTCATTGATTGCAGGAGTTTCAGGAATTGGCGTTGGCAATTTTCCATCTTGAGATGCGGTGGATGCACTAAACATATTAGTATTCAAGTTATTCTTTGGGCTGACAATCGTGAAAAATATAAATTGATAAATATTCATTAACCATATTACAGTTCTGCTTAAAGCAAACAGTTTCTAATTAGAAAGAACATAACAGTCGCTGTGTGAATCAACTAAATGCCTTGCATTTTATTTATCATGAATTATTATAACACCTAACTCCATGTCTCAGACTTAAATAAAATAATCTACACGGAATCTTTTCGTACACCACTATAATCAAAATAATATACCTAATCAGTTTCAATTAACGCAAAAGTTTTTTGAAAAATTCCGTTATGGGATATTTAAAAGCGCTATCGAGAGCAATTGAAAGTAGGTAGACAACCGATGCATATAAAGGGTTTTCCAATAAGAGGTGTTATTTTGATATTCAAAGAAAAGTGCCATTTTTTAATATAAATGATCGGATATTTATTTCATTATAAAGAGGAAGGTATGCCGTTAATAGTGGAAAATAACATCAGGCAAATGACCACCACGACCACGCTTACAGGACAATATCCTTTTCATGACATTTTCCATAACCAAATCGCAAAGTGGCTGCCCTATATCCTCGATAGCCTCACGAATTCCATCTTTGAGGTCTTGAATCGACGCTGGGCTGTTGGCGTAGACCTTCTCTTTCACGTGGCCCCAAAGAAAGAAGTCGCAAGGTGTTAAATCACAAGATCTCGGTGGCCAATTGTGATCACCTCTTCGAGAGATAACACGGTCCGGAAACTTTTTCCGTAAAAGATCAATGGTTTCGTTGCTTGTGTGGCACGTAGCGCCGTCTTGTTGAAAGTAAACGTTGTCCAGATCAATACCATCCAATTCCGGCCATAAAAAATCGTTAATCATCTCTCGATAGCGCAATCCAGTCACCGTAACTGTTGCTCCAGCCTCATTTTCGAAAAAGTAAGGTCCAATGACTCCGCCGGACCATAAACCGCACCAAAGAGTCACACGTTGAGGATAGAGAGACTTTTCAACAATAACTCTTGGATTTTCTGAGCCCCAGATCCGACAATTTTGCTTGTTGACGAAGCCACCGAGGTGGAAATGGGCCTCATCACTCAAGATGATTTTTCGATGGAATTCTGGATCATTTTCATGCATTTCAACGACCCAATCAGCAAAGACACGACGTTGTTGATGATCGGCCGGCTTGAGTTCTTGTGTTAACTGGACTTTATAAGCCTTAAGACCCAAATCTTTATGCAAAATACGGTGTAATGACGTTTGTGGAATGGCTAATTCCAAAGAACGACGAGGAATGGACAAACCTGGGTTTTCTTTAACACTTTCGGCTACAACAGCAATATTCTCGGCTGTTCTTGAGCGACGTGCACGGGTTTTATTCTTTACATCACTAACTTGTCCCAAGAGCTCGAATGTTTTCACCAATTTCTGTATTGCGGTCCGACAAGGTGCTTCACGGTGACCCAAAAATGTTCGAGTTTTACGAACCGTCTCTGCCAAATTTTCACCATTTTTATAGTGAATTTTAATAATTTCAATGCGTTGTTGAAGCGTGTATCGTTCCATATTTATTAATGGCGTAGTTTCTACTTGTCAAATGTCAAAAAATGATAGCTTCAAAAGTGACATCTACCGAAATAGCGGGCTATTCAAAATAACACCTCTTATTGGAAAACCCTTTATTAGTTGTGTATATGTTATTTTTGCAGTAATGCCAGTTTAGATTCAGTTTCTGAACAATTGTGTTTTAAAGCCCATTCGCGCAAGTGAATATGACAAAACAGTTGATGCTATCGTCAAGTAAATATTTTACTTTCAATTTCTCGCAATCGCGTTGGGCAAATTCTAGTCAGACTAACTGCACACAATGGTACATCTTTCAAAAATACAATTATGCAGGTTGAATGCGAATGGATTATCTAAAGCACGTATAAGTAGTAGAGGCTTTGAAATATACAGTTTGATAAAAGAGTCACTCCATGAGAAATCACCAGAGAGTGGCTGTACGACCATTTATAAAAATTTTGATCTTTTATGCACATGTTCCCATACGATTTACTAGTCCAAATTCAATTCTTTAAAAAAATTTCCATTTACGGTTTTCTGACGACGTCCACTATTCCAACACGATGCACCCTGTTTTTTGCAATTTCAGACGTTCACAGAAAATTTACTTTTTTAGTGATGAAAACAGATAGAAACTTGAACAAAACCCAGTCTATTCCTCTTCAAATACAATTTCTATTTTGTTATATATTTTTGGTGTAAGCTAATTACAACATGCAGAAATCAAACCTGAAGATGTAGTAACAAATTGTAAGAAACACTCGAACTCTACACTTTATTATTGGTATGCAAACTTTAAATTTAAAGCTTCAAATTTTTATCGCTTGCTAAGCTGTCATCAGAGTAGCTGCATACGAAAAAGCATCCCTTAAAAATTTGTTGCTTTTTTCAGCAACAACTCAAACTTGTCTACTTGGTGTAATTCTCCAAGATATAGGCTCAAATTACTTAAATGAGGGAGCTGGAGAAAATGTCAACCTTGGAGTGAATAGAGTATTGCACGTACTCCACGTAGCTAGAAAATTTTAACTTAGAGTGTAATTAATTTAGTCACAGTGAAGCATTAAAAGTTGATGATATATTTTGAGCTGCATTATCCTAACGAAGTGTTAAAATATGCGGTTTCAAAATTTTGTTATTTGCTCGCCTACCTTCAAGGTGTCTGTAAACAGAAAACTATGCCTTAAGAATTTGCCCCTTTTTTCAGAAACAACTTAAATATAATTGCTTGTTGGAATTTTGCAATATTTAGTTGAAAGATTTCCGATGGTTACTTTAGCATGTACCCTATTCAGTTTAAAAGTTTCAACTTTTAGACTTAATTGATTTCGTCAGAGCTAGGCGCCAATTGTCTCGAAAAATTAAATTAAATTTCCTAATGGGTATTTTAGAATTTTTTTATTTTTCCATTTTGCAAACAATAAGTAAGATAAGTGGGCTACGTGCAATACTTTATTCACGTCAAGATTTTTACCATTTATATTGGAAGATTACATCAAGCAGCCATTAAGCCATGAACTCAGCATTAAAGCATGATTTCTTGTGTATAGATACTCTGATGGTAGCTTAGCACGCAATAAAAAATTGGAGCTTTAGACTTAGAGTTTTCATATCAACAATAACACGTAAAGATCGAGCTTTTTCAAAATTTGTCATCAAAATTTTAGACTTGATTTCAGCATGTAGTAATTGGTTTAGAGTAAAAATGTGTGTCTTTTTTCATTACTAAGAAAGTAAGCCTTCTGTAAACGTCTGAAGCTGTCAAGACCCAGATGCATCGTGTTGAAAGAATTGACATCGTGAGGAAATCGTAGATGAAAATTTTTTTAAAAGCTGGATTTGGACTAGTAAATCATGTAGGAACAAGTGTACAAATAATCCGAATTTTTAAAAATGGTCGGTGTAGCTAAGTATCATAAAATCTGATGATTTTGCATGGAATGACTCTAAAGGTTGGTGAATTTTGAGGATTTCTCTCCAAAATAAAGAAATTTTTAGACAATTGCATTTTGACTCCTAGCTAGCTGAACTTTTGTGAAATTGCGTACAGATTAATATTGTAACAGAGTGTACATTGAAATGAAAAAAATGTGTAAAATTTTGTTATATTCTCTTTGAGCTTTGACCATTATCTAAGCGTAGCTGGTTTAATTGTTCTAAATTAAATTTTTTCTCTTAGGTCATTGCTGCTAGTAATGAAGTTTCAGTTAAACAACAATAACTTGTCTAATAATAATCTAGAGTCTTCCATGCGTTACGCTACAGATAATTCTCTTTCTATGGGTTTTTTTCAATAACTTAAAATTTCAAAATAATACAGTAGCACAGTAATATTAAGTTTTTTTTCACGGAATACTTGAGCAAATACGAAATATGAGTACAGTACACAGTATAGTATATCACAATAAACTTTATTAAATTAACCCGACACGTGTGTACTCATGCAAAAAATTTATCCTTGACAATGATATGTGTTGTGGTACATTCTAGGTCACTCGCTTCCATAGTGTATATTGAAACATGTGTTGAGTTAATTAATAATGCTAATATGCTGTAATTTATTCCATTATTAGGTACAGAGTCTCATGAAGTGAAATCGGAAAATAGAAAAGGAAGATCTGATGACACTTGGGTATATCACAAGTACAATTTAGACAACTGTACCTATTGAATCGTCAGTGATTTTCTACAGGGATATATCATTGAAAATTGAAATATTTTTGGTAACTTCCTAGCTTCGTGATATTGTCAAGAAGCTTTATTTTAGACAATCTCAGAATTCATATTTGGTTTTTCTTTCTAACCCTCTAAAATCTTTTAGTCTTTTCACTCCTACTATTTCTTTGCCCTAGTTTTTGAGGTCACTTAGATTAACTAACGGTTTATTACAGCGTTACCACAAACTGTTTGTAAATAAATTATTTTTAAACCGTCAGCAGTAATTTACGTGGAATCACCATGCTCACGCTTGGCTTTAGTATGGTTTTGATAATGATTTTTGATCGAGTCTTTAAGGTTACTGGTGTAAGGAATATTATGGTTGCAGCATTTGTAGGTATCCTTACAAACACAGGCTTTGCAAACAAGTTTTTTATACTATTCAGTTTATAAGTATTATGCCAGCAATGTGCATTATGTATGATATGGTACTCCCTAGATGCTGCTTATTGTGTTTTGTTGCTTTTTCAGTTCTTTCTCGGTCTTCTTTTTGTTTATTTATTCATTCATCATTCCTTCTCTATCTTGGTACTTACAAGATTTAGTGAATATTCTGGTACTTTAAAATCCCCATCTTCAGATTTATATTATTTCTCTCAATTTCCGTGGCGTATTTCGTATTAGCTACTTAGCAAAACAGGATATGAGCAAACGGTGTCTCAAAGTTCTTTGGCGTACATTACCTCGGGTAGAAGTAGAAAATATAACTACATGCACACAAATGTATTCGTCACCAATGCATCTGTATGCTGTATTTATACAGGAATGCTGCTTGGGAATTGCTCATTATAAACTAAGAGATTCACTAGTGGAGTGATGTAGATATCGACTGCTGTTATTGGCTGCTTACGTAGTTGATTTTACTATTCTTTCATTTTTTTTCTTATTTGGGTTATGCAGATAATAAAAAACCCGATTCTAATTATAAGTTAGAGTTTGCTCGAAATAGGAGATCTTGCTATTTTATTGAGAATATCAAGCTTTATTTTACAATACCTTAGGTGCAACGTGTAATACTGAAACCGAGACTTTCTGCATGGTTACTACTGTTTCGCATTCACTATTTCTCAACCTGTTACATTCTACGCCCTTTTCAGGGGCAAAGATTTAGGAAACAGTAAACTCTGCTTTTTTTAATCCACGTCTAATATACTAGTTAAAAAAGTTTCTTCTGTAGTTTTATCGTAGGATGTGCCATTTCTGAGTAAAGGCTTAGTTCTCGAAATCCTTAAAAACTATTCAAATTTATGACCTCTTGCTTTATCAATTGTTTTGCAATTACAACTATCTCTAGAATTCTGACAACTCGGACAAAAAGCATATACCACAACACATAATTTATGACACTAAAGAAACGAAAATCCTATGTATTTTAAGAAAAAAACTATTTTAATGAATTAATAGAACAAAGTATAGTGATAACCTGAATAAAGCTGTGAACTATGCTACAAAATATCGTTTAGTTCTAATCTGTTATGCAAAATGTTTAATAAGTAGATATCTCTTATTAGCATCAACATCTAGTAATCAATTTGATATTACTATAATTAAAACAGTAAGTCTAATTTTAAGACGCTATTGAATGCGTGTTAATATTTTAACCTTGGCCAAGCATGAGTACTGAAATTTTAACGCCATAATAGCTCATAACCTAACCTGTAAGTTCATTGAACAATACAAGGTTCGCTTAATTAACGTCAATACTGATTTTGTACATATCGATATATGGCGTATAATTCTTGTCTGGTAGTGATATCATACCAATTAGTATGCAGTCTAATCATTGCATTAATTAGATAAGAAATTATTAATAAACTCAAATTGCACACAGAAAAAAAGCCCTGAATAAATACGCAAAAAATCAGAGGATTTCATAAGTTTTCTGTTTTTATTTCTTCTTTCAACAATAAGCGTATCGGAGCTTGCGAAATGATGTTAAAATGTAAAATATTTCATTTCTGGCTTATTCAACAAGTTAGTGTTCATTGTGTTAATTTTAAGGTTACATAATTATAGTTTTATCTCGTTTGTACTAAAATTTAAAAAAATAAAAAAAAGAAAAACAGTAAAAAACCCTTTACCTGTAACTTTTATTATTTCTTCGTCTATTTCGTCGTTTCTTTGTATTCCCATCCTTTTTATCTTGAACATGTCGTTTCTGATGTCTAATTTTTTTAGGTTTTTCTGTCGTGTCATCCCTATTATTTTCACTAGTTTTATTAGAGACACCTTCATGACTATGCGTGACACTCTCGCTTGTATTAAAAAAAGTCACCTTTCCGTTTGTTTTCAATAAATTTACATTATCCGGTTTGTGCGAATAACCTGTTTGAAGGATTTGGCCGTTTTTGAGCGATGAATCGATTATAGGATTATCAATTGGGTCATTGTAACTTCGCGGCGTTACAAGAGGCGAAGGTTGTTTAGTTTTCTTACGAATTAGGTCAGTTAAACCTTCTTCCTCTATCTGAAGACCTTCCAATACTTCTTTTTTATATTGTTCCACTTCTTCTTGTAAAATTTGATGTTTCTTTGCATCTTTTTTTATGTAGTCATCGTCGGGAATGGCAATGTCCCCCAGAAAGTTACCTAGAATAATAAAAGATAATGTAAAACACATTTGCAACTTTAAATATCAACTTTATAGCTAGCAGCATAAAATAAAATTGACATGAGAGAATTAACACAAATGATTCAACTGCCAAAACTACCCTAAATTGGGTTTAACTAAAACCAGTTTCAAAAGCAATCTCTGCTTTGCAGCGTAAAATCGAATAATAATTGCATAATATGATACTATAGATATAATCACTGGAAATTCGTTTTTGCTGCGATTAGCACGATATGCATACGTGATGCAGAAGCAGTATATTTTAGGGGATATTTTACACAAAAAAAACTTTAATCACCAACAGACGCAGACGTTTAAATTTTATTATAATCGCTGTAGATTCCTCACGTAATTCGTTATAATAGCTCTGAAAAAAAACACAATCTTATTTAAAAAAACCTCATATTATCTTTCTGTGAATAGCGACATTATAAGATTGTTTTCTGTAACGGTTTTTTAGCAAATTAAAGTATACAAAACGCTTCGGATTTTCCAGAGGTTTTTATGGTGTATTTTTTTAACTTTTCAATTTCAATAACTCATTAAGAAATTATTATGTAGAACTTCGGCGAAACTCTATCATCTTGATTAGTTAAAAATTCATTGTCTTTACTGATCAGAACACTGTAACACATCGTTCAATAAGTCCCGAGACTAATAACGAAAACAACATTTTTTTTTCAAAAATCATTTTTATTCATCAATATAATCTCCTTTTAGAGTGATACAATCTTTCCAACGCCTTTCCAACATTTCTATACCATGTTTATAGAAGGATTTATCCTTTGCTTCAAAATAGGCTTCAGTTTCGGCAATGACCTCCTCATTCGAGCCAAATTTTTTTCCCTGGAGCATTTTTTTGAGATCAGCAAAGAGCCAGTAGTCGCTGGGGGCTAAATCTGGCGAATACGGGGGGTGGGGAAGCAAATCAAAGCCCAACTCGTAGATTTTTGCCATTGTTTTCATGGACTTGTGGCATGGTGCATTGTCTTGCTGAAAAAAGATTTTTTTCTTCTTCATGTGCGGTCGTTTTGCTGCGATCTCCTCCTTCAAACGTACCAACAAGTCAATATAATAATCACTGTTGATCGATTTACCTTTTTCCAGGTAGTCAATGAAAATGACGCCATGTGTATCCCAAAAAACAGACGCCATGACTTTGCCAGCAGATTGCTGCGTTTTTGGACGCTTTGGGCGGCTTTCGCCAGCCATGCGCCACTCAGATGATTGCCGATTCGACTCCGGAGTGAAATGATGTATCCATGTTTCATCCATGGTCACGTATCGACGCAGGAAATCCTTTTTATTGCGAGTAAATAGCGATAAACAGCTCTCTGAATCGTCGATTCGTTGCTGTTTTTGTTCCATTGAAAGCAATCGCGGCACCCACTTGGAAAAAACCTTTTTCATGCTCAATTTTTCATGAAGGATTCTAAATACGCTTCCAGATGATATCTGTGTCATTTCTGTAATCTCACGGACCTTTACTTTGCGATTTTTCATTACGATTTTGAATACTTCACTCGCATTTTCCGGTGTAACGGCTTCCAAAGGCCTACCCGAACGTTCCGCATCGTTTGTGTCCGTACGACCACGTTTAAACTCAGCATACCAACGACAAATCGTTGATTTGGATGGAGAGGAGTCCGGGTAACGTTTCTCAACCCATTGCTGGGCTTCTACGGTGTTTTTACCCATTAAAAAACAATGTTTTATCAACACGCGAAACTCGCTTTGTTCCATTTTTCAAACAAATTACAAAGTGACTTTACTCTAACCTCAATAACTCTGCTGTTTGTGATCCAATCGACGTGAAATTTTTACACGTTTCATGTGAAGGTTCGCACTCTAGGGAAACGTGGCTAGTTTGGTACTACTAGCACCATCTCTGGGTTAGTCTCGGGACTTATTGAACGATGTGTTACATGTATTGTAATTCGTTGTAACTTTTAAGTAAAAAAAAAAATTACTTTCAGTAGTAAAGGTCGATTCATAAGCAAGTGAACACGTATTATAAGAAAGACTTATGTTTACTTTCAATTAAAATAGAAATTTAACATTTAATTCTTCTCTAAGATAAATCTCATGATAAAAGTGTGAAGAAACTTTGGATGATGACCGTGCTGTAGATTTCCAAACAGAATATTTTTTCTGTAGAGGGTTGTAGAATATAGCGGATTGTAAAATATTGTTGCTATAGCTTTGCGTGAGTATTTTACGTTAAGTGGAAGTTAATTTAAAAAAAAGAAGTGAAAGTATACTTCAACATTACTCGAAAAATACATCGCGGAGAAAGATTCAAGAATACCTTTGTTTTTCCAAATCGAGCATAGACTGCAAAAACATCAAAACTGACCTCTGTGAAGTTTTGAGAAGAAATTAAAAGACTAATGGTTTGTAAAAGTTCACTAACCTAACTAGAAATCGACTGGGTAGGGCTGTTATTCTTTTCTGGATAAGGACAAGCTATATTAAAAGAGAACACTCTATCCGCAGAATTTACCTTTCCAATTCTGATTTTGTCATTTCCTAAAATTCAATTAAACATATTCAGTATGTAAATCTGTTTTTGTTTGTTCAATAAAGTAATTGTTTTCAGTGAGGTTTTCGCTGTCTATGTATTGTACGGAATAACTTCTTTTAAATTCAGGAAGGAAGCACTGAGTTTTTTAGCTCCGTATAATGATCTTTTCATCGAGTTAACTAGGACAAACTCTACGTGTCATGCTCATATCAGTATTAACTTATGATTTATAATAGAATAAGATCTTTTAGAAAAACTCCAAGAAATGTAATAGCCGACTGTACTAATTTCCACGAATCTGTGTTTCATTGTAAGTCAAAACAAAAACATTAAAACCAAAGTGTAAAGAAATGAGATTATAAAACACAAAGGTGCCAACATCTTCCATTCTTGGAAATCTATTCTTTATCCAATATAGAAACTCTGCGTCGTTCAGAAATTTTACGCTGTTTATCTCTATATTTAGGAGTGTGTGAATACTTCGCTTACCAATCAGACTTGTTCGCGCTTGTGCCACTTAATAGTGGGGTTTTGTCTTTTAAATACTTCGACCCTCTTATTTTCGTTAGAGTTTCTTCAGTTTCTGATCAGACACCATGCCTCGCTAAGTCCCGAATGACTTGTCTTCGTTGCAGAAGAGATCCTATTTATCGTACCTTCTCGTAGTCTCTTCAGGGCTTGCCGTGGGAATCTACTACAGAGTATAGACTTCCCAGCGCAGTTAGTACTGATCGAATTTAGCCGCAACAAATTCTAACCAATTTGATATCTCAATCCCCTGATCTCCTTTCTCGTATTTCCATTGCTTGAGTGTGAACTGCAACCTGGCCAGTTCGTCTTCGATTCCAAGCTAACGAAGTGGCAGTTTTAATTGTTAGTCAGTCAGTCTAAGACTATTATGAGTAAATGTTACACTATCGATTGCCAAATAATCTGTTTCTCTGCAGACTTCAATGCCTTGTTGGGAACCAGAACGGATCCCTCCTTGTGTGATTGTCGCTTACATATAATAGGCGTTGTGGCGCTTAGATATTGAGTTAAGATGGTACTGTTGGAGCAGCAACAAAAAGGGAGTTTGGTGAGGTGGAACATAAGTGGCAACGAATCAAAACTAACACCATTCTGTATGTGCTCTTTGACAACGTACAATTTTATAGGCTGTTTCAGATTCGCGTCAGTTTGCATTAAGAGATAGAGTGGTATTTGGTCAGATGGTGAAGTTGTTATTAGACTGAATCCTCTTACAAGATAATGCAAACAAACTCGTGAACGGTTAGCTCGAAACAAAATAATATCAATTATAGTAGTTCTGCCACATTGCAAGTGTAGCATTTACGTTTTTATTGTTGTATCAATAATCAAGCACACCATTTAAAAAATTAATGCTGCCATAAACGAGAGTTGGAAATTGCTATTTTCACAAATGTATGTAGGTAGTTCACATTTCTTGTTGTAATGGATGTGCAATTTATCTAATTAAAGAGGGAAGATATTTTTTCCTGCGAAAAACTGTTGGTTTAATACACCCAAGTTATTCTTGGAAAAGTATGGTTTCCCACAACTGCACTTTTATCACAATCAAAACATTTAAATTTTTATCGGAATCATTGAAGAATGTTATTAATTCACCTTTGGCATTTTTTCCTTATTGGTTCAAGGTTAAGATATATAATCACAGAAATAAAAAAATATTTTAATTGGAAATTTTATATCAGTCACAAATGTTGGGAACTACATATCTAAAGTATTTTCTTTGTTTTTAGAAACAGAAACTTATAATTTGCATTACAAATGATTAAAGCACATTAGGAACGAATTAAAACCAAATTTAATATTTTCAGACTATTTACTAAAATTTGCAGACAACGATATTTCAGCGAACGAAAAATTTGCATACTTCCCTACGGTTATAACTGTCATAAGCATTGATCAACGGGGTTGAGATCAAAATCAGCCCCTAATTCTGGTAACGATTGTCGTTGCTATACCTACTGCATTTCATTATATTCTCACTGCAAATACAGACATCGTGCCAAAATATTCAAGTTTAGTAATGCAATGTAATTGTTAAACTGCATACATATTCATTAATAATAAGCTATACATACTTTAAACTAACTGAGCACCTTTTGTTTCAATTTTAAAATCCAAAATACTCATTTAAAGAAATGTTTGTATCATTTTAATATGTACAGACATATAGTCTCTTACTTAACATCCTTATCAAATTAAAATGTTATCAGCGAAGTGTGGTAATGACGTTTTATGTGAATAGATCGGGTCTTATGGGTCAATAATTACAGATAAACTCTAAACAAGGGCATTTATACTAGATTTACAACTGTTTATTCCTTTGTTCTATTCTAGACTGAAAGAAAACTTGTTTATATATCTTTTAATAGCCAACAAGTTGCTTTTGTATTATTAGTATTTTATATTTAGTAGTTATTCTTTACGGTAGTATTGGTTGTATATAAAACTTGAACATTAATATCTACAGTGCATAGCTGGAAAAACTGAGTGTATTCATTCAGATGTTTTATTAAGAAAACACTTTCAGCCAATAAAATTAATATTATCGTGTAAATAGCTTTTATTTCTAATAAAGGATGTTTCGTACCAGTTGAATTGTAGAATAGCCTGGGTATTTAACTACTTAGGAGATTCTTTCTATTATCTTGGAAGTAATATGCGATATTGATGAGATTTCTTGCATCATTCTTGTTGTAAGATATCTTCTAATAATTGATGAATGATCCCATTTTCAAAAGTTACAACTTATTTACTAAAATGTTTTGCTTACATACTTTTCAAGTAAAATCGACATAATGGACACAAAATTTAATATTCAAGTTTTTGTCTCCGGTCTCTGAAAAACAGTGCGATATTGATATAAGACTCCTCGTGCGATTATAATCTTAAGACGTCTACCTATTTGTATGGTACATTTCTGTAGATTTGAGAAACAACTGCCTGCAGTTGTCTGACATACTTTTGTCTAAAAGCTTATTTAACCCTCCCTATGTCTCCAGTTCTGATGGGTCATGTAAATGAAGAAAAATATAAGCATCGTACGGTAATTAATTACACAGTAATATTTCTCTAATTATGCTGAAAGTTTCTTTTTAATAAGGTTTTGCCGTAAAATGAATAATAAACAGCATAAGTCCACTTAGTTTAGACATACTGTATAGTAAAGGACTGTTAATAATTACGTGAACTAGTTTACTTTTTTATGCTAATGCGAATCTATGTCAATTCTTGATTACCCAGGAAAAGGAAATAAATTGTTATTGATTGAAACTTAACTTCAATGGGAAGCTTTTAATTAAAAAAAATGCAATTTGAAATCTCTGAAAATAATTTTCCTGGAAACTCTCATAGGCAAGTTTGCATTTTTGATAACATCAAATTATATTCCTTATAAATTTTTAATTTTATAATTTAATTTTTTTAATTAAATTGAGCAATTCTGTTCTCTAAAACTAAAATAGTCATGAAACTGCGAAGGGATTAATTATGAGTTTAAATGGCATGGTAATACATGCACCTGTTAAATTCATGTCCCCGTTTCCGTTTTACGATGCTGTAACGATAGTACGATTTACATTGACATGGCATAATTAGTTTCCATAAAATGGCTATCAAATACGTTAACTGAATTAGATAACAATGTGTGTACGTTTGTGTGTTACAGTAGTTACTCGCATGAAACAACGTTTTATGTTAATTATTGCATAGCTCTGTTTTATACATTTGCTAGATTTTATATCTGGTGATTTTATTTTAGAAATTGATTTTTATGGATGTATTTGAACGTATACGTATCCTCATAAAAATTGAAATTTCGCATTTGCTAGTAATGCTGCGTCTGAAATGCTTACGTAAAAGTTTTGGAAAATATAAAAATTTATTGTTTATAAAAGATAAAATAGAAATTTACATTTTTTCGAGTATAATCTTTATATGCCACCACGTTTTTCATGTTTCGGTCATAAATAATACAAGCCAGAAAAAGTATTAGAGAAGGACTAAAAACGAACTGCACAAACTAACGTTTTATGTCCACAACATTTACATAAAGACCTGCTGAAAATGAATAGTACTAACAAAGAAGAAGCATCATAAAAGATGTTATTATACCATAACGTCATAATAATAGGCAAACCCGAGTAAGCACAAATGATTACAGTTTTCAGGCCACTTGAAACCGTAGAATGAATAGAGACATATTGCGAGTTCTCAAACTGTTAACACGTTCTGTACAGTTGTAAATGTAATGTTACATTCTAAAGCAAACATGGATAGGGAGGAAACAAAGTCGTTCTGCTGGCGAATACACGTAGTTTATGCCAACTTTGTTGGTGCGAAGTCGTATTGTTTTGATTTTGAGTGTTAACATTTGCGGTGTGTTTCGTAATTCCACAATACCGTGAAATATTATATCCAAGTACGTGGATAATTACCACTTAAAAGCGAACCCAACTAAGATATAAACTGCTAAAAGCTCAGTATTGTATATTCAATTAAAGTTTCATAATATCATAAACATTAATCAAGGATAAGGAAGAGGAAGGCCTAATGTATAATCTAATTTTTCAGAACCCCTCGCAAGCACAAAAACGTCACCAGCGATTAGTTATTGTTTTTAATAATTAAGTTAAAAATCGAGGGTTATTAAAAAGAAAATTTATTTTCCCTCCCTAGAATTATGGAAACTAATGAAGCGTTAATTGAAAGTGGCAACAATTTGTGAAGCTTAAGGCAATGTCATTCAGGATCACGAGTAAGTCCGTAAGTTTAATGGCATGACCACCGTTAAGCCCTTCTTGGAGGGGACGAATAGCGACTGTTAGACAAAATTTATTTCTAAGTTTAAAAGGCTGTATGTTTTAAGGGCATAAATAAATAGGTAGCGACCGAGTTAAGAAGTGATGCTTCTCTTCAATTTGCTTTTGCTTGTCCTTTTAAAAGCCATCGCAGAGAAGACTTAAGCAAAATGACGTTATACTTCTGAAACATAACTTTTGGCTAACACTGAAATAAGTATTTCAATTTTTCTTTTTTCTTTTTCTTGTTTGTTTTTCTTGTAATCAATTTTAACAAGTTCAAAGAAAAATAATAAAATCAAAACGTTTTTAAGTTTATTTTGTGAAACACGAAACCTATTTTTAATGATCGTGAACACAAATTAAAAGCTAATAAGCCGTACCCTGTGTTTTCTAAAATATTATGTAATTACTGGACAATCTTCTCGATATTGTATACATTTCTCATCAGAAATACTTTAGAAACTGTGACTAATGATATGTACTACCAATATAAAAACAATAGATATCTAAAAGCAACTAAACAATAATGGTTAGATATTTCTTTTGGTGAACATTTCAAATTTTCCTCCAATTTCGCGGGATAATTGAGACACTTTCTGTGAGTCAGTACACCTTTTTGACTAGAAATGAAGGTTAAGTAATTAGTCTAACATGTAAATACGCGTACAATTCGAAGTAGAATCAATTACGTTAATTGAAGATAGTTGAATAACTTATTGCCAGGGATCATCATAAGCACTAAATACTGAAACAGCTGCGATACGCATTC
>VTPC01007262.1:45645-63198 GCA_011009095.1 Ignelater luminosus
GTTTACTTTCTTCTATTTTTCAGTTTCTGTTAATATTATTGAAGTTTAAAATCTTGAAGGTAGTTCTAAACTGAGTTTACAGTTAACTAAAAAGAAGAAAGACGTTAAAATAAACTCACTCAGGTTTTCTATATTTTTCAGGATTTTATTGTAATATTTGTCCAAAGTAAATCTCATATTTTCTTGCTCGGCTGGGTGTTTTAGTTGAAAAGGATGTGTTCAGAAGGTCAAAATAATTGAGATAATGAATTCTTAAATTGTTATACTATCTGTTTCTTTTCAAAAACATAACGTAGCAAAGCAGTGGCTAAAATCATTAATTTATGCAACACCAGTGTAAACGAGTGAGACGTTACCTAATCGAACTACCACCTGCACCTCTCATAGAAGCAATCTACCCGAACAATTAATAAACAAACCGACAAACAGGTAATCGAGATTGGTAGTGATACTTTTAAGAATATTCTAAATTACCGTGTGTTTTATTAAAAATTAAATTCTATTTGTGTTGTTTGTAGAAAATCTGTGCAACCTTTTAATTTCAATTCATTCAATAGCAGTTTAAGAACTAATTTTATCTCTATAATCTAAGATGGTTGTTGTTTCTTAATTTAAGCTCGTAAATACATCTTCCAAATATTTCCCTTTCCTCCCTGTGGAAACTCCAGTGCCAAGATTTGGGTAGATACTATGACACGTCTTTTACCAAATACGGTATATGTCTTTTGATTTTCTATATATCTGTAGATTCGGTACCAATGACTCGTTATTAACCTTTTGTGTTAGATAATACAAGCAAGTTTGTATATAATTTCAGATTAGAAGGTATTTGCATTCTTCTATATCGGTAGTACAGATCGTCGCGTGACGTAGATCAGAGTACGTTATAATGGATCACTACGTGACCCATGTGAATGAGCTAGAATAAAAAAAGTTTCACGTAAATAGACATGAAAGTGAGGTTGTGCAGAACTGTGAAATACGTGCTGCGTGTCCCGTTATGGATAACAAACCATAATATAATAGTTTACCGTAAGTCACGAACACGGCGGGTCGTTTCGAAACCAAAATAAGATACAATTATAATTTTACATACACCCTTGAATTTTGTACCGCAGCCCCGACAATAGAGACGTACAGAAAACTGCGTACTAGAGTAAGAGAGCAAGCACCTGTACATCATCTGCAGAATTGGAATTAAAACGTAGTCTCCTCCTCCTTGGACTTATAGATAATTTAACCCACAATGTAGTGACCCATAGAAATCACGTCTCTCACAGTATTCTCGTGATCAAGGATACGCCGGAATCTCGTGACTCGTGGAATTTGGGAACTTCGTGACTCATAGAAGTCTTGTGACATATGTATAGAAATCAGAATATCATATGTCAACTTGAGCAAACATGAGCAGGTTGTGACTAGAAATTCTCCGTGCGTGAGTGGATTAGTAACCAAACTACGTGAGCGTGAACAAAGATCACTCACGCGCCGACCTTTAAATTGGGTAGTATTTAGAATTTTCTACTCTCATCGAACACCAAATATTAAGTACTCGTATTAGTATCAAACTATTTATCAATTCAAATTATTACAATATGTGATCATTCTAGATGTAATAGAACAAAGAAGTAAATGTTTGCAGGATTGAAGATATCGAACTAGGAAAATTTTGTAAAATACTAAACAATGTAGCCAGACAGGTATTTAAATTGAGTTTAAGTCAATAGCCTGTAAATACCCTACTGACTGAGAATATTGTAAAACTGTTTATTAATATACTTTATTTATATATTGTATTTCTTTATTTGAATAATATCATTATACTTTGATTTATTAATTTCAGTATCCCGCTACACGCACATAGCAATCAACTTACTAGTATACGTACTACTTACAACAGAAAGCTATTTATACAAACACATCTTTACTAACAATAAGAGTTCATTCATTGTAATCTTGGAAAAGTTCAATTTATTTTTAGTTATTTTGTTTAGTAATGTGTGTTTCATATTGTTTATCAGTGGTTGAACAAACAGATTCAATGGAAACAACAATGTTTTAACAAAACAGTTTATTTTTACATAGCTTCATGCAAAATAAAAACGGAATGTTAATAATATAAGAATTCTGAAATTTTGACCAATTAACATATTTTGCTACTAGAATCTTTATATTCATGTCTTAAAGGCAGTTAATATTAATGTAGTTAAATGACTTTAAAGTCCAAATACCGTGAGAGCAACAAAAACCCAAGTCAAAGATACCCATGGATTCTAAATTTCTTGTCCTTGATAGTTTCATATTAATAAAAAAGTAAAACCAAAGTTATTAAAATAATACAAGTGACATTTAATTTTTTGTTTTACTCTAAGACAATCTTTTAAAATCCCAACGGTATCTCTGCCTTGGTTTTTTGTTGCTCTCACGGTATAATAACAGGCTGATTCATGACACTTCACCGGGTAATTCTTATGGCAGGGTATTTAAGTCGATTTCTGATATTGAATTTACATATATACCTTAGATTCTCATCTATGAGATATCCTTTGTGAAAAATTAAAAAACACAATTCGATTCGTTCGAAATGTAGTATAGGGTATCACCTCACGCTAGGTTAGGAGTTTGACCTCTTAAACAGAAATAAAGCAATTCTATTGAAAACAGCCTAGAAGATTGCCTTGTACAGTTTAGTATCTAGCATTTATTGTTTAATATTTAAATATAAAACAACGTGTGCTAAAGAAGAGGCACTTGGCCATAGTCAGTGCAGAGGATTAAAATGTTATAAAACCTCAGATTAAAGGCTGTACGGGCCGAGATTTTTAGTCGGTCATTTGCGGGGCCCGGGTCATATTGGGTCTTAGTTTAAAGATTTATTGGGCTATTCGGGCCTGCATCGTATCACTCGGGCCGTTCGGGCCTGTCGGACCGTTTGGCCCTGTCGGGCTCGTCAGGCTGTTTGGGCCTCTCGGGTTTGTTGAACCTGTCGAATTAATTGGGTCGATCGGGCTACTTTGTACTGATCCAAAGCGGACGATTTTTATACTGATTCGGACGAGCTATTTTCGTACTGACCCGGATAAGAATTATTTTTGTACTGAACCAAAAGGAAGGATTTTCGTACTGCACCGAGAACTTTCTCTAACGAAGTCAAATGGGTGTTATCTTTGTACAGACCAAGGTGGTTATTATTTGCGAGTTCCGTACTGCAACGTACTGTACAAGACAGGTTTCTTGGTCGGGCTTTTGCGCGAAGCTGTCCAAAGCTCGGGTTTAGATCGGACCAGAACTTAATTTAAAATCTATTGAACTTGTCAGGTTTACGTAAGCCCTCTCGAACCTCTCAGGCCGTTTGAATTTCTCGTGCTTTTCGCCCCGGTTAGGAAGTTGCCGGATTTCTTGCGTGCCACGTTAAGGTTATCTCCAGTCGGGCCGGCACTGGAAATTCCGACTTATGCAGGGCTCTATCTCGGATTAGAATTCCTGTTGCTTATTCAAGATTTGGTTCTTGCATATCTTTACTTCTAAAGGGTCAATATTAGACAGTTTGACAAGTTTAATATTAGTTGCATACCTATTTCAAAAACATTGCCGTCTACATGATAACACTTCTTCGAATTCTAATAAACTCAGTCTTTACTCGTTGTATTAGTATTTAATAAAATTGATTTCCTAGAATGCATTTACGGATAGACATTTGATAATAAATGCATAAAGTTTATTTTAGATAAAGTATTTCTGTGGAAATTTATCAATAGGTATTTAACGATAGTTATTCGTGGAATCTTCTCGTCAAGTTCTCAAGACTTCTTTAGTAAACAATACATTGATTAAATCATGTTTTGTGTTTGCATTAAATTCAACCGTAAAAGTTAGCTTAAAAATTTGGAATCTACACTTTATTATGATTTACAAAATTGTAAAGATTTTGGCTGCGAACAAAATTATTCTTCATTCAAAATAACTAACAACTTTACAAGCACTTAATTGTCTCATCACTATAAGCCATAGCAATAGAAGAGAACGTAAAAAGAAAGTTTTTCAAAATAGTATACAAGATGCACATTAATAATGATGATTAGATAAACGTATCTTTTTATTCTAAGTCGACGTTATTAGAATGTAGACCTTTCGACCTTCAATTTGTGGCCGAAAGTTGATGATTGTATCTGAGCGGGAGACAAAGTAATTTTTCCTCCCTGTTCTTTAATTTTTATTTGGTGTGTTTTTTAGATACGCTCTGGATACCATGAATACCAAAACTATATCTTACAATTCTTGCAAAAAGTAAATTCTTAATGTAGAATGACCTTTATGTAGATTTTTAATAATTTCTTTAAGGTCAACGAAAAAATCATATGTGAAACTGGAAGAAAATGTCTTTTTCTCCCTCGTGTGCTTTGGCTTTCATAATAAAAATGATGCATCCAAAAGTTGGCATGTTTGCATGCAACTTCGAACACCGATGATCCTCCAATCAAGAAGAAGCGACTATAGGTTTCTTTTGAAAAATGCTTGTTTACGCGGCCTCTATCAGTCATTACAAATTCATAATTTCAATTTAAATCCTTAAACGTTATAACTATTATTTCCTATAATGTAAGACAAAAAATATTCTACATAATAAATAACATTTACAAAACATTATTCGATTGTGAATAAAGTGCAATAGTTAGTGAGTACACTGCAAGACTAGTTAGAACTTTATGGAACATCGAATTGCAAAGATGTTCTCGCTATATCAAAGAACATAACGTGACAAATGGAAAATTGGGGTATTTACGTTTATAATAATGTTCTTGTCTAGTTCTCGTTCTATATATTTGCACCGTTTTGAGACAAGATTATTCTATATTTTAAAATAAAAAATTAGTTTTTACTGTTGAAACAACTGCATTAAAGGAACACGTTATTAAGCAGAACAAATATTTTTTTAACGCACTCATTAGTACTCGTTAAACGTTTAACCAAAACTGTTCTCTCATAAATAAAATTCGAAAAAAGGGTAGACGTTCAAAAATTACATTAGGGGTTAAACGTTTTAACTTTATTTGAAGTTCACACCGATTTTTCAGAAGCCACTGGCCATCAAACCCTTGTCGAGGAGACGAACCTCGTAATCCGGCCAAATGATGCCGCAAGGCTTCATCATTAACTGTGGCTTTTTGCAATCAATAAACCTTACAACTGCTATTTACAGATCATGGCATGTCCCATTCAGTCTCATTGTTTGATATTTCCAGTATGTGGATTTTAAAATTCGATGATGTTGACAGGCTAATTGCTTTTAAAAATGAAGTATATTTGCACACAAAATACAGATAGCAAGCAAATAAGCGTTGAAATTTTCCTCTAACGGAAAACTAATACTTCGTAATATTCTGACTTTCAGTAAATGGAATGCAAGTTATGACAACTTCTGTAATTTCAGCCACGACTGAAAATGTTTGTTTACTAATAAGCAATCCTTTAGTGCATACGCATGGTTGCTCAAAGGGCCAATTAACGCAAACGTTTCGTTAAACACCCTGATGTTAACGAGCTCCTAATTGCACCAACTGAATACCTGTCACAAGTATTGGTGCGTTTCCCTGATTTTCTATAATTAACTCTACGGAAGCCGTAACTTAGAAATAAATGAAAGCTACACCTGTTTATTACTTTTCTTTACAACGAAACATTTAAAACAGAAAAGAATGATTTTAAATGTCAGCATCAAATTATAACGTATTTAATATTGTATTACTTGAAGATGAATAATTCAAAACGCTTAGAGCTGGTTACTATCTATCTACACGGAGCCAACAAGTCGAATAAATTGAGAAAGTTGAGATGCCCAGAATCTTTACTAGTGAACTTTCAGTTTCTAACAAAATCCTACAAAGTTGAAGACAAAACTATTATTTTGACGTTGCCCTATTTATTTACTTATTATATACATCATACATCAATGTTTTGCAATTAGAATTTTTAGAATTTTAATTCTTATTATATGTTAATCAAATAAATAATAACAATGTTATAAATTTTAAAATGCCATTAAGGATATACAGAGATTCTTAATTAAATAACGTTTAAAGAACGAAAGTGGTTTAAAATATTATTTTGTATTTTTTATTTGTCATAATTTTTCTAGTATACTTTTAATGTACAGTTTGTGCAAAAAAAGTGGGAGTCTGAAAATACATTAAACTAAACAAATTTTCAGACTATTTGCTAATAAACTTGTCTCACTTTTTTGCACACAACCGGGAATTCCTCTTATTCTATGGAAAATTGAATAGAACACGCTTACCAATCAGCTTGAACTGGAGCGCAGTTGTCATGTACCTATCAATTACTGGCCACTGCCCAAACTTTCGGATGCAGTATAGGGTTGCATTCAGATATTACACATCTGGTGTGAAAGCACACACCAATGGTGTGTCGCCGAAAATATGTCCAATGTGTTAAGCTTTCCTGAACACATTTCATGTATAAACCCCAAGATGGCCGTCAAAATCGTAAATATGCTTGATCAAGTACCTTACAAAAACGAATTTTGACATAGCCCCCTTTTTTTACACATTAAGCACACCGGTAACGAGTGGTATGCTTAATGCACGCCCAACGTGCACCCAAACTGAACTTCTGAACGGTTAATACAGAACAGCCAAAAATGATTTTTGTATTTCTGATTGCCTTAGATATGTCCACTCACACCTGGTGATTTCTGAACGCAACCGAGCTTTATGCAAGTCTACATTCTTTGTTTTAACTAGAGTAGATCGCTCGTAGCGTTAAATGACGCCCCAATGATTAGTTAACTTGATTTTTCTGGCTTTTGAAAAGGAAAAAATTTTCAACAGTTTCAACAAAAATTTAATAACAAGGGATTCACATAATTTGTATTCTTTGCATTTGAATCATGCTGAATAAGGTTGCATGTGAACTATGATGATTTGTTAGATATATTGGCACTACTAAATTTGAAAATTGAATTTGGAATCCGTCAAATGCATGCAGAACGAAATATTTCTAGTTATCATTAATTCTTCTAATGTAGCTTTCGATCATAAAACTTTTCTGTTTTTGAGTGAAAACGATGTTTATCAAAAACAATACTTTTTAAGTTTTCAAGATGACAGCAAACTTAACCTGCCGTACATCTTGATATCTGTCATTTCATATTGTATTTTTATCTTCCTCGTCCATGGCCAACAGAAAAAACAAACTTTGTGTATCATTCGTTAGCATTAAAAATTGGCAATTACAGTTATCTTAATTAAAAACTGCTGGTAAGAAATAAAGCAGTTAGTTCAGTTCAGTGGATTATTTAATATTTACGTAGATCATTGTACTATGGGTATTGGCTTACGTATCATTCTATGTATACTTCTAGAATAATTCAGATATAGATAGATCAAGTATTTCGTTGTTTTTGATAATAAAAAAATTAAAGATTATGATGCCCCTCTATCGATAAGCTTGCCATCCTTGAAAATGTTTCTAGCTTCGGGCTTGAGTGTCATTGGTTACCTGCTCGAAGCTTTAGATCAGTGTTTCCTAACCTGTAATATTGGCACACACCTATAGGCAATTGAAATTAAAGGTTGCGCCTTTGGTGACAGAAATGTTCAACATCTATATATTTTTGTATGCGCTAGCCTTGACATCGCTGTATTTTGACATGCTATACTATACATCACAGAGATTTACACTAATCTGTAAGCTATGCAGACTTCTGATTTTGAAGTAGATGTTAATGTATCTTGAAATTATACTTTAATGCCGATTTCCCTTAGCTTGTTTATCACCTCTGCGTCAGATACCTTCAAGTTTGATGCATTCCTTAAGTTAATCTGGAGGTTTCTGATAATGGGTACGTCGTCTAGGACTGATTATAGTAAGCTATCGGTCTGGATTATTTTTCAGCCTTCGACCCTTCGTACTGATTGTAAGCTGTAAACAGTTTCACAGTCGATAGATTACTAATCTTGTGACTTGAATGATGAAAATCTGTCTATATATGATTAGGATGCTGGAAAAAAGACTTCGTTTAGATTATTTCGATTTTCGGGCTGATCGGGACTGCATTGAAGTTTTTAAGATACTCGATGAAATGTTAAATGTTCGCCTTTTTAATTAGTAACAACTTCTTCTGCAAGCTACCTTTGATATCAACCACAAAGCAATAATTAGACTTGCACCAGACTGATTTCTTATTTGTTCTTGGGCGTTTACAGCACCTATTGAGCCGGCTAAGCTTTTAAGGCCCTACCAAGACTGCATGTCTGCGATCTGAATTACGGATCGCATATAGACCTAACTTGGCCAGGCCGGGTCTCAAATGCCAGTTCCTTCTATGAAAAGTGCTCAAGATGCAGTTATGCAGTAAGAAGATATTGAAAAACGCTGCTTTGAAGAACTTAAGCAGAATTACTGAGATCTTTTGAGTCTTGGATAGCAGCATTGGCGAAAATATTTCGTCTTATCTAATAGCATTAATTAGGTTATAAATATTAAAATAAAGATAAAGTTGATAGTTTGTACCTTTGGGGATAAGAAAGTACAGGTGATAGTAATGCAGAACTAATTAGCTTGGAACTGACCGAAATTGAATGACTTGATTTAAAAGCAAGGAAGGGAGCCATTAAAAGTATTTGTGTTTGAAATAGTCCGGTGTATTATTTCTAAACTGAACTGTAATCAACAAAGATTTTCTATTCAATAATAAACTTTCAGTTGAGAAATCTCACGGAAACTACTTAGATTGTCTTCCGAAGGTCTAGTGTTTCAGCTTTTGCTTAACTTTAAACAAAGCTTTATTGCCATGGATACAATTCTGACAGTGGTATGCAACAGTTGTACCCACAAAAATAAAGCTTATATTTTTTGTTTAAGCTAAAAGCTTGAGGTTAAACTGATACTGTAAAACAGACTATAAGTCTTTCTTCGAATTCGTTATAGTTTTGGCATAAATTTTGGTGTTTGTAGTGGATGCTTTATCCATGCCTACACCATTAAGAAAATGGTTGCTGTGTTTCAAAGGATCGTCACCATTAACTTACTCGCTGAAAATCGAGTTTTGGTTTTCTTCTCTAGCTATAATGACAGTCCTGGACAGTCGCAGCGCTAACCCTTATACTATAATATAGACTTTATTTCAGCACCAATTTATGGAAAATTATTGGATTTATTATTTAATTGGTTTTAGACAATAAAATTTAGCAATATAATTGACAACATCACATGCCTGATTATATTCTCTATGGTTACCAAAAAACCAAGTAAGAAATTTTTTGGCAATCGACATTCAGATTAACAATTGCTAACTAAAATAATTTTTTTGTGAATTAGGCCGAATAAATTAAAAAATCATCACTAAGGTCTTACAGTTCCAATATAATTTAAGTTTAACAATACTCACAGTCAGTATGCAATTAAAAACTTGAAAAAATATTTCTGAATTTAAAATTTACCTATACTTGGAGGTAGTTACGTAGTTTTGTTGTTTCATAATTAAAGTATATTGTGTAAAAAGGATTGCCTTCCTATCTTCAGAAAATTTCTACTTAATGATTTTATTAATAATAATAATAGAGTGGCTAAAACTAATTTACAAGATAAGAGAACAGTAGCCTCTTTGTTGGTTAAATATATGTTTACTTCTAATTGTTCCTTATTTTGAAGAAAGAACAGTACAATACAAAAACATTACAGCATCGTTATAAAATCTCGTAGGTGCATTGGTGAGTTAGGTGAATTATCTTTTATTTTTGAATGCTGATGAACAGTTCACACATAAACGTGAAATGACATTTTTTTAATAGAAACTAGAGAAAATACACATTATTCACTCTGATGGTTTTTATTAGAAATAAGAAATTTATTTAATTTTGCTGTCTGAATAATGGGATTAAACGGAAAGCTTCTTTATTTACTAGAACCCATCATACTAATGCTAACTGTCATTTTACATAGAAAAGTACTTTAAAGAGAATTAGTCATGCTAAGGAACTTTTTTTTAAAATAAAGTAAACAAAAACAAACCATCCTTTTCAGGTGCGGTTAATACTATCCACATGGTAAAAACTAATTTTTGTGCTTATTATACTTTCTGTTTGTTTATTTTTATTTATTTATTCTTGTGATGGGCACTTTACAAATACTAAGTAAATAATATCAGCCTATTGTTATACGCTGTTTATAACAGTCAGTTCCTTGTAAAGTACACATCATTTGTCTTAGATGGGTATTAAAACACCATAATCTATGATAAGAGCATGAGCAATCATTCTAGTTATTTTCTTTTGGGCTTTCCTGTAAATTCGTAGTCAAGACTTTGTAGACATTAAGTTCGCTTATCTTATAAGATTCAATATCAATTTTTTGAAATCGTCATAAACTCAAATAGTATAAATACATATATTGAAAGGAAATTGTAAAAGAAAATTGCCCTGGAATATAGTAATCTCTAAGATTCTAACAGACTAACTTGCCTAATTAATTTTTTAGGCAAAGGGGGTACCTAAATTTGAATATGACGGTCGCGCGGTCTGCTTTAGTTATCGAAAAGCTTTAGATGATTTGTTGATTTTTATAATACCCAGCATTACGAAATTAACTCAATATAAAGCAAATAATTTTAATTAAAGATAAATATGTATTTTACATGATTCGTAGAAATTATTAAAACAAACACAAACAAAATAATCTCTCAAACTTCAAATAAAATAAAAATAAAATTAGAATGTTTTATTCTAGAAAAACATATGAATAATATTAAACTGGGTTCAGGAAAGTGTGATAAAATTCTTGTAAGAGATTCTAATAATTGAATTTCCAATATATCAGTTGAAACATAGTTTTATAATATAAGTTTAACAAGTAAATAGTCCAACAAAACAAGCTGTCTGGCTAAACTGGCATGGTTTGATCCTCAAAATAATTATTTTCATCTTCATTTTTATTCAATAATTTAGCTATGGCTGCTTTGAGACCGAGTTTGCATTAATAAAAAAATGTTTTTATATTAATATTAACTCAAAATCAAATAAAAAGTTTTTTATCAACAAGTACATCATCACAGAGTTAAATCTTTGTTTACCACAGTAACCCAAGAGCAATGACAATTTCAACAATACTGTTATCAATATATGTACTAACAAAAACCAAACAATTTTTCTCTAGATTATTACAGATGCTTTTATTTCCACTTGTGTCTAAATTTACTAAAAACCATGAATAAATTCAAATTAATTATGGTACACCTAACAATCACCGTTATAATTATCTGCAGCAATTTTTATTTGGCAAAAACGAAAATCGAGATACCTTTATCATTTCTTGTATTGATCATCTGGTAGTTACTTTTTAATTTTATCTTAACAAAAAGGGATATTGAAAAATCTAAATCCTTTTGGAACAGAAACAACTTTAAAAATGTAATGAAATGAAATCAGTTGCCTTCCAAAAAACATCTGCTTTTATATGAACTAACAACAATAATATCGATTTTAATTAGTTTCCAAAAAAAATGTAAAGGAATAAGTCTTAATGGAATTTTAACCTTTAAAGTAGATTTTTCTGTAATAACATGTTCTAAAAATACAGTTCAAAATAGAACAACCCGCATCACTCAAGAGATTATCGTTACAAATTATCTTTTAATCTTTTCAATTTAAAAGAAGTAAACAGCGGACTGTTATAAAAAGTAAACCTTTTTTAAGGGCCAGATTAAATTTAGCGCATCTTTTTTCGAATAATCACTACATTATAGTTTCGTTCACACGAAAATTGCTTTCAACGAAGATTAACAATAAAAGCCACGTTTCTAAGCAAAGAATTTAAGGTTTAAGTCTCTCTTAACACTTACCAGCTTTACAGGGATCCAAATCCAAATCCTCTGAAATCTTCTTAGGGAAGGTGGTCGTTAAAAGTTGTTCTATTGTAAATTTTGATATTAAGTTAGTCCTATCTTTCGTTTCACTATTCACAGAGATCTTCCTAGAATACACTATCAATATGTAAAAATGTATACATAAAAATACAAATGAAAGTTTGCACCACATTTTATATAATTTTTAATATATAGTCTTATCACTAATAATTATTAAAGATCAATAAATCACAGATAGAGATTTTAGTCACATAATTTAATATTACCGAGTTAATTTAATTTTTTTCTTTAATTGTATAGGTGATTAAAACGATTATTCTAAAGCGTTTAAAAGAAACTACATTATCAGTAATGTTTGTTCGTTTGCTCCAAAGATCACTTCGTTGTCTCGTGTTTTGGTTGCATTTCCCTCGTCCAAGTTGTTGGCTTTCTGGAATTGATATAAAGCCATCTCAGAATGCTGATAAAATGCTTTTGATTTGGTTTTTCTATAGAAACGCGCAAAAGCGCAATTGTAATAACACGACGCGATCTATTTCAAAGTACTGGAAAAGGTCATTTCAGTGATAATTACTTGAAAAGTTCACAACGCCAACTACGAGCGTTGTTAATTTAGCGAAAATTTATTTTTATCCTACCATTTGAAAGAATTTAATTAATTATATGTTTGAGAACTATAATGCTACCTTTAACACTGAAATACACCTTACAATAAAATCAAAACAAAAAACTGTTTACATTTTAAATTAAAAAGTAAAATGTAGAATTTTCAAAAAAAAGAGTTTTCAATAAGAATTTGAAACGATATTAAGTACTTACGTTAGGAAAAATTGTTTTTGTTTCTATCAGTCTTTTGAATTTCGACCCAGGATTCGATGGCACAGCCGCGTGCTCTTGTCAGTTTGTCGAAGATGAGCGCGCCCCAAGCCCACACTAAAACTACTCGCTCCGCGTGGGGCTCGGCGTGCGGCTCGCGCCCTCAGTAAGGGGTGGGTGTATGAGTGTATTTCATTTTCATATATCCTATCTGACACGATACTACACCTAAAACTTTTCCAATTCAAAAATAAAATATTTTAACGGTACACGCCCTATTAGAAATTCCCATACTGGGAGATTGTTTACTAAAGTCAATAACGAAGCTAATTTTGTGTACTCGGAGAATTATCTTTTATGGATTTAACCCATTAATTATAAATTAAAATGAACCGGTTAAAGCTTTAGTTACATTTAATTGAAATTCAACACCGACCGTAGGTTTCCTCTTTCATTCCCGTTCTGTGTTTGAGATTTTAAAGTTTTATTACTTCAATTTACACAGGTTTTAATTACTCAACTAAAACTATATCTCTGTATTTGTTTGCAGTTTAATTGAGTTTACGCAAACGTTTATAGTTGCTTTATAGAATACAGAGGAATTAAATTTTTTTGTTGCTTTTTTTTTATTAAAAAGAATAATAAAATTCAAATGCCAAATTAACGTTATGAATGAGAATGCCTTTCAGAAATAACCTGACTTATACACTATAATTTATTCTTGTTGCCATCTTTCGCATGTTAAAGGCGGACCATAATTATATGTAAATGAGTATTAATTCCACAGAAAAATGTTTATGCAAAACTCAACCCAGAACAATTTCTTATCTAAATGTTATAACTATTGCAGCTATTAAATGCTTGAAATTCTCTCAAAATCACAAAAATTAGCCCGTTGAAAGATAAAAATCAAAACTAAAATTTTTAATTACTACATTCTTTATAATTATGCCATTCGTTTTTTTATCAACAATTTTAAAGGTTTAATTTAGAAAGATTTGCAAAGAATTTAAAATTAATACCTTGAACTTGACCTACAAGAAAAGAAAAGAAAATAATGTTATGGCAATCAAAGCTGTATCAAAACAGCACCCAGAATCACCTTAATTAGACATTTAGTATTTTGTACTAAATGTCGACAGAGACTATACATAGAAGTCATGAGAAAACTGGATATAGAAAAGTATTATTTCTTGTTATGTTGACCCTTAAGGCATGAAATAACTAGATAAAATATCGAAGCGTTTTTCCTTTAATTTATTAGATATGAAGTATATTTTTTGTACAGGTTTTGTACAAAAAAATATTAGAGGGCAAACAAGTACAAAATCACATTAAATGAAGAACTTTGTTTGACATTGAGTTATGAGTATAATTATAGAATTACAAAAAATGACAGAAACGCAAGTATTCTCTTAGTTTTAGATGATTTTAGGTACAGTCAGCTCTCTGTAGTCGATGGAAGCCAAGTGTGGTGAATAGAGCGTATACTTTTTCTATCAATTCAAAGTCTACTTTAGCAATTACAGCCTTTGCAAGGAAAGACGTTTGACTGGAAACCAAAGACGATACCTTTACGCAACTTCTCAAGATAAGCTTCTGTTTTTCTATTTGGCTAATGGTCTGTCTTAGATCACTGTACCATGAACTACTTTAACGTTTTCTTGGGCTTTGTTCCATCTGGATATTCATCTTCGCATGACTGTTCACCACAATTGAACTCACGACAATACTTTTTACCATGTCATATGATACTACTTATTGTCCCAGTGTATTCTCATCAAGTTTCGGTAGATTTGAATACAGTCATCTCTTTTAATCGCAAGTATAAATAACAGCTTTTTGCTCAACACACTCCTCACAGAAGAAATAGGAGAACGAACATATTGGAATCTACTCTTAACATTAGCGTATACATGTTAATTTGGCTTTTGGCTATCTTTAGATATACAACCGTATTTCCACGTGTTCTAAATCCATTTTTTAATTTACAATTTTTATCAATCAAATAATTATTACATTAATTAAATAATTTTCCGCAAATTATTCATCTAGTAAACTAAGTTTCTTTTTTTAAATCACTTTCGTCGTTTGCTGATATAGTGATATATTATAATGCCTCTCAGATTGATCTTGACGCTGTAATCTACCCAACCTTGAAAAATGCACAATTTTCATTGTCATTTCGTTTAAATGATACCGTTCTGCGTACATAGTATCTGTCATTATCTTAATATTTCTTAGAAATAAGTCATAATTCATAAAATAACTGATACAATAAAAATCATTTATTAACAAAAAGTTGCTCTTACAATTATGAAAACACAAACTCAATTAATTGCTTCTTTTCGTTTCAGCGAATAACTTTAGTTTGCTATGACGTAATTTCATTTACACGTTTATTATTGTTACAATATACACACGTCTTTGCCATAGTGTGCATGGTTTCGAACAAGCAATTTAAAAAAGTACCTTTTTGTTTACTTATCTATTTGTTTTTGTATTACTTTTATTCATAGTTACTCTGATCGATTACTTCAGTAAGCATTGAAAATAGTTGATGAACCCACGTCATTTACAGTCCAAGATAAATTTAAGATAAGCTGAAAAGAATGATGTTGTTGCTGTTGGACCACAAGCAAGGAAAATACAATTTTTATGTCAAATATTGTAGAGTGAAGCCTGTTTATTCTGTATACATTTTCCAATGTTTGAAATGCTATGATGCTGATTTTTTTGTACACAATAATTAATAGTTTTTACTACTTCCAAATAAATCCACTAAAAATTTCCTTCCTTTGTTTGACTAAATGCTGTCAACATCAAAAACTCAAACCTCTTATTTAACAAGGACGATAATGGCTATATATTGAATGATACAATTGATCACAGACTATTACAATTTCCTTGAGAATCTTTTTAAATTACTAATCCAAAGCCAAAGGAATAACTAAGTATGTATGTTCAACTATATCACTGCAAGACATTCTATGCGAGCTATGCAATAGCAATAAAGTCAAGTAGGCGTTTGTAGTAAAACAAATAACTTTTGCAAAAATATGTTTTATGTTTTCTCTTGTTCTACATTTATTCCTATTAAAAAATATCGAGATAAACAACTATTGCATTTTCATGTCTTCAGTGCCTAGGAAGTTGAAAACTCTAGAAATAATCATACGTAGAATTAGTCTTCAAAATAAAAAATTCTTTTTTCAAATTTCATTCATCACGCTTTTCTTACGACTTACGTAATTTCTTTCGTTGTCTTCTAAAGAAAACCCCGTAAGTCTGCAAATTTTAAAATTTTCCAGTTTACATGAATCCCTCCTTTGATAATTTATCGAATTTCGTACAAAAAAGTACAATAAAAAGTTTTAAAGCCATTAACCACCGAAAACTACTTTCTTTTCGCATAAAATACGTATTCTTCGTTTATTTACTTTTACTCTGCAGTGTGTAAATTGAAGTTTTTCAACTTCTAGCAGGTTCCACTAAAATTTGGTGGGCTTAGACTGCACTAATTCTTATTCTTCGATACAAATCAACTTTGTCTAGACTACCCCCGAACTCTTTCTATCGCTTTCAGACTGTTTACGATCTACCCTTTTTTTGCATGGTGATACACGTACTAATTTACACAAAAGTGTTTTCTAAGAAGAAGTCTTTATTTTTGCTTTAACTTATACGACTTCTTTGACGACGCAAAAAACTATTTTAATTTTAACAGCAGGTAATTTTGTAGAATTCTGTTAAACCTTCGCAAATCTACTTTTAGATGCACGATATAAAAACCTTTCCACAATGCTTTCGACTTGACTAAGATTTCATGAAAGGCGTGACAAAAAATATTTCAAAGTTTCTGTTTTGTGGCTAGACAAGGTCTTTCAAAAGTGCAATCAACGATTTGATTTTCAGAAAAAAAGTTTAGATATTTAAATTGCTCTTAGTTTTTTTAGTAGATATTTTTTGCGTTTCTTGACGCGCAACTCGTTTATTTCTTAGAAATATTCTGTTTGTAAAAATTTGTGAGAGAACATATCAGATTATTTTTAAAGAATACCGTTATTTTTGTAAATTTAGAAACTTCCTAGTTATACTATAATTTATAATGTATTTATGTATTTCTGCAACTAGATAAGTGACCGAGTCAGTAGATATCGAAATATGTTGAATATTTCGTTTAAGAAAAAAATTAAAAACGTTAGCTCTCCCATTTTGCCACACACTATCTATTGGGACATATCATTATTAAATCTATCTCGATACTAATTTTAGTTCTCTGCATTGCTATGGTTTTACCAGTTTCGAGCGAACATATAGGTAACTATTATAAACCTTTTTGAATCCAATTTGCGATTGGATCTGTCGCAAATGGTTTTATAAAAGCAGCATTGTATAAACTGTAAGTAGGTTACTTACATCCCTAAGTAAGTAACTTACTTAAGATTCTAAATAAGTAAGTAAGTTATTTATGTCCTTAGGAACGCAAGTGAAATTGTTTTCTATTTAACCACTATAACAACAAAGCAAAAGTAGCTACTTTCTTCAACTTTAACAAAATAATTTAACTCCACTTCCAATGACAGACAACCTAGTCAAACGTGAACATCAGAAATAAACATTAAAGGGATTTTTTTAACTCTACTTCAGCCGGAAGGACAGCGAGATCGAAGAAAAAGTCTACCGCGGTCACCTATGAATTTATTTATTTCTGAATATATTATAGAGAAATTTCAATTACTAACAGACATGCGTCTATAAGTTTACAAATTTTTTTTCGATCTTATTGTAGAAAAAAACAGATTTACTGCCGCAGCTACGCCTCGACTACGAATACAGCCAGGCAGTAGTAAATC
>VTPC01007262.1:68198-89250 GCA_011009095.1 Ignelater luminosus
TGGCAGTCATTTAACTTGTTAACTGCAAGTACAATTCGCAAGTTCAACATTTCGCAACATTTATTATCTATCTTTTAGGAATAAACGTTCTTAATTTTATTTTACCTTTTTGTAATTACGATAAGACACGTTCACGTTTACAATCACACGATTTCTGCTTACTCGCCTGATTACAATATTTTAAGGTCAGTAGGTAATTTGTTTTTTCATATATAGATTACCTTATACAGGATTCACTTTGAACATGTTAAGAGTAATATCAACAGAACAACCATACGGATACTGATTTTATTAAAACAATTTTTGAGAAGATGAGAAAACATCATTACAGACAATGAATTGAAAAGCTACCCAAAGAATATTTCGGTCGATTAAAAAGTTTTTCTTATCTTTCTTTTGCTGGATATCCTGTATATGTATTAAATACTATGTACTACAATAGTGTGGTCGTTTTTACCTGGGTTTTGTGGTACTATTTGACTTATAAAAATTAAGATTATAAGGATTAATTGTTATCAACAAATGGAACAGCTGATTTAACAACAAAGCCCGAAATAAGATTATAAAAACATAACATTGCCTTCCTTCTAAACAAGGCACGAACAGATGCAGCATGGAGCTATAGCATTTACCAAAGTTGATTTTCGTAGCATTATTGTACCTTAATACCCAGAAATATTCTCGATTATATTATAATTTATAGACAAACATATATGTACTTCCTCTGTTCGAAAATAGGTATGTGAGCTAAATTTATTTGCTTTATATAGTAGATAGATTATGTGTAAATCTGTGTATGCCATGATCAAAGGTTCACTTAGCTATTGCGCTTTTATTTTGTGATACAGTTGTCGAATGTCAAATTTTAGTCTATTAGCAATGTAACCGCTGTTATTACAAAATGGCAAGAAATATTTTACAGAATACTTCAGCAGGTACAAAAAGTGTGGAAAATTTAGTTATAATGAACGTAAGCAAATCTTACATTACTTATTGCAAAATGTCAAAAATAAAAAACTGAAGAGGTACATGAAAAATACCACCCCACGTAAGTTTTGCTGCTCCTGTTCAACAATTTCTAAGCTGTGGAAACAAGCTAGAGATTGCCAAACTAACAATTTTTTATGTTTTCAGTTTAAACAATAAAGTCTCATTCAGTAATTCCTTGTTTCTTTATTTACTTTCACTAAAAACAAAATGTAGCAACTATTTTCGGACAAAAATTGAATTGAAATGTAGCAACTATTTTCGAACAGATGTCTTAGGACATCCGGGGTATGACCAGGAGTGCGATTCTCGGACTAATGTGAACATATTGCATATACGAATTATCTCAGAATTATCAATGGTATTCAGATGCAAATAAATAAACAAAAAACTTTGAATAGATGGTAAAAATTGCATTTGACTACGTTTCAAACTTTTGACGATACAATTTATATGTTTTGATCAAGTTTTCTGTATCTCTAACAGAAATAAACTCAAAAAAGTTGATATTTATCGACAACAGCTTAAATTAAAGTTGATTTGTTCGTTATTCTCTGCTGTGAAAAGTGCATATTTGGCAGTGTTTAAAAACTACATGGATATTCTTAAACGACCACTTGCTCCAAATAGATATCTGAATAAAATTAGAGTAACTAAAGCTATCACATTGTTTTCAGAGGGTTATTCTCAAAGATGTGCTGCAAATGGCTTACTAAACGTTAGTCAATCTGTTATATCAAGAGTGTAAATTGGGTACCAAGAAACAGAATTGGTGCGTAGAAGACAATATCATGAACGATAGTTTATCACTAGGCCAATGAAGTCTTTTAAGACGTTGAGTATTTCGAAGTCGAGATAGTACTGCTCGTGACTTGAAAAATTAACTTCTAGCAGCAACAGGTAGCATAATTTCTGACCAGTCCGCCTATAATAAAATCCAAAGTGAGACTTGTAGAAAACGTACAGAAGTTGGAACATGAACGATTAGGCAAATTTTATGTTTTTAGTTAGACCCAAGTACAATAATGCCAGAAGACGAGGTTGGAGGAGACGTGGGGAACGATATCTAGATGATACAGTTGAGAAACCGTTCCGTTTCGGTGGTAGATTCGTTATGGTTTGGGAAGAGATGAATTTAAATACCTGTATTGAATTGGTAGTCATGAAAAATGGAATTCTAAATGCCAAAAAAAACTCTGTAGGTTAAGGACCTTTAAAATGTTCTTGGAAAAAGGTTACATAAACCAATAAATAATCAGCAGCAGTTAGCCGAAGTACTGTTGGAGGAAGGGTGTACAATTCCTCAAAATACAATTGCAAATTTAATTGAAAGTACATCAACATGTCTTGAATAGACTTTAAAAACCTGCATTATTATTTCTTTAAAGCAACATTAAGGCTTTCTAAAATTTACAGAAGCTATAGGTTTATGCACTTCTCAGTTTGGTTGTTTCGCTATATATGTATATGTATACGTACTTATAATCATTTATTAGTTTTGAGTAGTTTACCTTAACTGTTATTTGTGTGTGCCAGACTTTTAGATGAATGAGTTTAAATAAAGTATGGATGAGTTTTGCTGCCACTAACGACTGGCGATGAATTGCTTGAGCGTCCAACAATAAGGATAATTAAATACTACTTTAATGAAATGTCTTGCATTTCAACGCTGTATGGTGTTTCGACTATAACATACTGGCATAGGATAGAATGCCTTTTATGTGTTTATTCTCATGAAAACCCTTGTTTTTGAGATACAAAATTTTATGAATGAAGGTATAATAAAAGTCGCTCATATTTAATATTATGTACTAGTTTATTTATTCAGTGATCTTTGAACATTGATCGTGTCCTTGAGAAGATTCCTTTTTTTCTGGTGGCCAGATCACTTGGACTTGTACTCGTATTTACTTAGGCTTCACGCGTCTCACTATGCTTTCAGAAGTCAACCGTCTGTATTGCATTTTAATTTCTGGCATGCCTTGGCATCTTAGAATCAGAATGTTTGACAAGTTCACTCTATTTATTGTTACTGATAATATGAAGAAGTACTCCGAACTGTAGGCGCACTACAAATCAACTAAGATTCCGTCCAAAGGCTTGTGAGCTACAATACGACGCCTGGAACCTCTCGAGCCAGAGACTTTCTTGGTTTGGTACTATCGCAAGTCGGGCGAACCGTTAGTTTGCATAGCAACAAGTCACGAACAAAGTCACAAGTACACACGGAAAAAAATGTTTTGTTGGGGCTACAAAAAATTTAGTCGAATTTTGGACAGCAAATATTTTTGCAAGAACAGCAAATATTTTTGTCACACTGTATAATTTTTTGTTCTTGCCACTAAAGCATTTTGGTAGATACAACAAATTTATAATTTATTTTAGAGTTAGGAACAGATTAATTTGTTGCTTCAGCAAAAAAATATATGCTGTCCAAAATTCCACTTAATTTCTTGTTGCACCAACAAAACATTTTTTTGCGTGCAGGCACGAATAATATGGACATACCTTTAGAAAGATTTGAATCGCGAAGCCGATGCTTTCGGATCTTGGGATTCAAGATGCCGGTCATTTTCAATATGACGGCCAATTTTTCGAGTTTCATTTTACTAATTTCTACATGAAAAAAATAATAAAATGAGCTACAAGTGTGGCAAATGGTATTTTTTTAGAGTAATTATGCTTTTAAAAAAAGAAAACAGCAAATATCAATTATCAATTATTATTAATTCAAACAATTCTCTGTCCTCATTTCAGTCTGGTTTTAGATCGAGATATAGTTGCAATACGACACAGTTAAACTTAACTGATGATATTTTACCTGCATTATATCAGAGTAAACTCACTGTTTTAGTTTTACTAGACTATAGTAAAGCGTTTGACACTACACTATATTACATTAATTGCAATCTTAAGATATCTAAGTATTAATGATTCAGTTCTGTTGTTGATACGTAATTATCTTCAAGGTAGAACGCAATCTGTTAAATTAGAAAATGACGTTTCAAATCATTTACCTGTATGTCAAGGGATCTATATTAGGTTCGTTGCTTTTTTCGGTATATACATCTATCTTTATAAAGTAAGTTTAATATTATTCAAGCATTCATATGTACGTTGATGATACTCAGCTGTATAGCTCATTTGCTATTTCTAACTGGGAAGAATCAACGGCTAAGGCAAAATCGGACCTGCAGCATATATGCGATTCTTCCATTTAGCGTTCACTTAAAATTAATCCTTATAAAATCTAATTCTTGCATTTAATGTTTCCATCAATAATGTGAAAATAAAGTTAAAAGTCTAGGCCTGATATTAGATAATACATTTAGATATGGAGATCAAAATTGCGAAATATAGGGTTATTCAAAAGAAAGCTATTTAAAATAGCCATAACTTTATAAAAACTCAACGTATAATCAACTGAAAAACATGCCTGTGTTCCTAAAGCAATGGGATTTATTCCTATAGATCATATTTTGTTTTGGTTATTATGGTAGCAGATCTGTTAAAGTCAATTTTCTTGCTTATTGAATGTTTAGATAACTTACCATATAACTTACTGTTTTCAAATGGCTTTGACATTACAAGTTAGAATTCGTTTGAGGAATCATGGCATAGAAAACAATTTTATGCAAGATGGACTTCCTCACATTTATAATCCAGTAAAGCAGTTGTTAGCCAAACATTTGGTATTTGCATAATAAGCGAGCACTTTTCTAACATTTGGCCCTCACCTTCCTGTGACATCATTTCTGGTTTTAGAAGTATCTTAAAGAACTAGCTTATTTAAATAATTCCACCACTATCGAAGAACTTGAAAATTCAATTTCATAGCAAATCGAAGGTAAGTATTCAAGTAGATTTACTGGAAAACGTAGTTCACAATACAGAAGAAAGGTTATTGCTTGTTAAAGAACAAAATGGCGGACATATTCAATAATTAGACTGAGACTAATAAATTCCGTTGTTTTAAGAGTGCAAAGGTGTTTTTATTTTTTGTATACTTTAATTTTTTGAAGAGTTATGGCAACTTGAAGAGTTAACTTACTTTTTAAATAACCCTATATATTTGTCAAGCTTGTCGAGATTTCCTATTTCCACATAGATCATATGTTAGATGTGGTATTAAGAAAAATCTTTATAAAACATTTGTGCTGTCTTACTTCAATTATTGTCCACGTGATGAAGCTCTTTGAACGATCATTTCGGTATCGGAAAATGGCAAGGTAAGCAGATTAGGTACATTTAGAACTAGATTGCACGCGTTGTTGTTTCAAAGTAAGTAAGTACATATTTACTATATTAGTTCTATTTCTAGTTACCTTCAAACTGTATATTAGATATTTACTTCACCGTTATTATTTACTTGTGTGCAAGTGTAGGTATATAGATAGCAAAAGCAACAATACTTTATTATCGCATTATCTCAATTGTACTACTACTCACAAATGATCATTTTTTTATTTAGTTGCTTTGTAACTAAAAACAGGTAATTTCATTTTTGTATAGTGTATAATACATTCCAAGGTTTAGATGGAAGAAGAGGAGTAGGGCACGCCTCCGAAGCTAAATCTCGTCTTGTGGTTAAGTTCCATGTATTTACAGTATTGTATACTCACTATGGCACAGTACAATTTTGATGAATCTTAATAAGGATTATTGTTATTATTAATTATTATTTTATTATACAGCCCTAGTAAATATGGTTTATGTAATATGTGTACGTACTTTGCTGCATCAAACAAGTGTCGATCTTCTAAAATGTTTAAAACACTTTTCTAGTCTTGGCTTGTAGAAATAAAAGAAAAGTTGTTGCAGATAACAGCCATGATGTAGAAGCTGGAGTTCCAATCTCTGATTTTTGCACCTGTTTTTGCAGTCAGTACATAGTGAAGTGGAAGGAGGTAATTTTGGCGATATGCGCATCTCATCGTTTTCAGCTTAACTTGCAACCACTGAATGGAGAGTTTCTTTTATACCTCCTCGGTATCTGACCCACACTGGCCCTAACTCGAACATTTCCTTTTTCCAACCCCATTCGGTGCAAATCTGCTGCTACTGACTGGATCAGATAGCAAACGCCTTTGGGGTACATCTAGTAACTGCATTGGCTCTTCGTAAAAAAGGATTACAAGCGCTGGGAGCCTTTCATCGTTTCATGATACTTCAATTCCATTAGCAAGAAAAGGGTGTTCAAAACATGGACATCTCATCCAGAAGTTAAGTCGGTTTTTTCTTGACATATGGCTTCCCCTCTCAAAACTCTCCAAGTAAATGGTCTTGAATAGTTCATACCTCTGATGTACGATCCAAACATAGAAGATACATCATTAACGAGCATCTGGAAAGACTTCTCCTCAACCAAAGATAGCCTAGAGCAGTCCCTGTCTTCGATATCGTCCGCATGATCTGCCTATCGAGTCGAGAACGTGTAGTTCAGAGCAGTAACCTACAACAAACCTCCTCCTGGTCCCTTTGGATGAGGTTGGAAAAAAGAAAGTTTAAGTGGAGGAGATGTGAAAGGAGTTTTTCGTTCTGGAAAAGTGCGGTTGCAAGTCGAGTTGCAATACGAGATATATTCGTATGCCATCCAAATAGCTTCTCTTGCAGATGAATTCTATACATTACTTAAAGAGTTTAGCTATGACTGATGACATGAACGAGACTTTTGTCCGCAACTATATTCTTCTATTATTTCTACAAGCTAAACCTTAAGTAGAAAACATATTTATTGTAATAACAAAGTGTTTTAAACATTTTTCAAAAATAACACCTGTTTTATGCAACAAAGTACACATATTGTAAATTTTGATTTCTAATAAATTTCTTTTGCCAAGCCACCAAAACTACCACTGGTTATACCACTGCTATTACATTTGAAATAACTGTTCAAAATTACTGTTTTGTAACTTTGCTTGTGCTCATGCAGAATTTTATTATTTTCATTTATCATTATTTATAAAAGAATTCAAGTTCTGTAACCATCTAAATACTTACATTACTTATAATTCTCCTTACTTTCTCTCTCAGTATGTGTTGAATTTTTCGCAATTATCTTGACAGAGGTCAGGTAGTCCTGAAGTGATTGACACATTTGCTTCCTACGCAGGTGTCAGGTTTGTCCAGCTTGGGTAAGGATTTCTCAGAAAGAAACAGTAGAAGACAGATTTTGGTGTAATGTTTTCTTGTGAGCCAGTATTTGTCTAGGTCTAGTTAATAAGGCACAGAATATCTAGATAAAATAAGAGCCAAAAAGTATTTAAACAGAAATGTCCATATAGCTTTATTTACAATATGCTTAAATCAGAATCTTCTGTAGTATCTTATAGTTATAGCACACAATAAGTTATTCTATACTTTTAAACAGCAGGTTCTCCAGAAAGCTGTTCTGATCTTTGTTTTCCATTTCAACCATCTTTATTACTTTGTTACCAGAAAGACTTAAAACCAGAATATTTTACATTTCTTTTTTTCTAACAAAATGTATTCGTACACTAAATATAGGCTGTTCTTCAACTAAACTTCATTCTAAAAAATGGAATTTATAAAAATCACTACTTCGACATCATTAACAAAGAACAGTCAAACTAGAAAACACTTATTTAAGATAAAACAACTTGGTAAGAATTATTAAAAAATATAACCATAAATACTCAAAAAATAATTTTGTATATTGAAAAGGTATTTACTTATAGTATTACAAATAAAAACGTACGAGATAAAAATCATTATAAAACAATTACTTGTTCAAGATCTTCCAGAATCGTCCTAGTTTCTATAATAGTTTTATAGAATTCTGCTGATGCTTTTTCGGTTCTTGTTCTCTTAGGATTTGTAAAATTTACGTAATAAAGTCCAAATTTTAACCTGGAAAATTGAAAATTACAATTATTAAAATTTCAATCTAAATAACGAAACAGTGCAAAAATTATATTATCCCTGATTTAAAAATTATGCTAACGTATCTAAAAAGACAACTTTAGTACTAACCCTCTTCATCCTAAAAGAGTAAAGCATCAAAAACCTAATGACTGTTTATTTGACACATTCAATATTTTTTTAATTTGCGTGGTAGCATTTCTCAATGAAAACCTAACGATTCAGTTTGCATTATTTCGCTAATATTAGAAATACGTACGTGTAACCATCTCTCCATTCCATATTATCCATGAGACTCCAACATGTATAAGCCTTGACATTGCAACCATCTAATAAAATGGCTTTTAGGAGAGCATTTAAATAGCCCTGGTAAAAATGCGTTTACTACATTTATGATTTAGTTCGTTTTGTTTGCACTTACCTTTAGATAATCTAGTCTCCCAAAATCATTTAATTCTCCAAAATCTGCAAATCCATTCTCGGTAATGTACACCGGTGGATTATTATACTCTTTTTTAATCCAATTCAATAATTTTCTTAAACCCCATGGAACAACTTTCAACCAAGTTGCTGCTGATGGTTTCCATTTTGGATCTTGTTGCATTAAAACGGATACATCTTTCCAATGTGAAACAGGTGCATTTACAGGAATTTTAAGATCGCTAACTAACCAAGAACTGTAATGGTTAAGTCCAAAGAAATCAAAACTTCCTTGAATAAATCTTATTTCATTCTCAGTAAACTGAGGTAAACGGGAACTACTAAAGTTTTCTGCTTTGCTAAGATTTCCTATTCGATTCTTCATGATTTCAGGATAATCTCCAGATTTCGAGAATATTGGATGAGCCCACCAGCCTAACTAAAATTCGATAGAATGTATAATTTTTACTAATTACTTACAAGTGCCTTCTTACATCCATCTGCATTTGCCTTTCTGCTGCTTTAATATCTTTTATTCGGTTTGTTTTTGGTTCTGCCCAGATTGCATCAATAGTTATGCCCACTTTTCCTAAGTAAATCAAAATATACTAAGACAAGACCTATAAACGTTTTACTTTTGAATTTTATAGTATTGTTACAATACATACAGTCAAAAAACAACTAATTTGGTTTAAGAAACAGAACTGCTTAAGAGACTACATCAAATTATCCTAAGTATAGTTGGTAGGACTGAGATAATTCATTATACTCGTAGTAATAAAGACTGAATTAAAAACCTTCCAGACATTTTTATTAATAATTTTAGAGGAGTTTGAATAATTGGATTTACTCTTTAAATTTAAATTTATAATTTATAATGGAAACTTTTCATAATTTTTGTTAATGGAATCCTGTTTTACATTGCTCTTGTTTTCTTCGTTATTTACCATCGGAAAAGATCCGCGCTTATTCTCAACGTTATACAAACCGATTATCAGTAAAGTAGCTTTGAATGGAATCATAAGAAGTTGCATCTCATCCTCCATATTGTCAGAACAATATTACTGACTAATAATGTCCAGTCACCTAGATAATAGCAATTAAGAAATTCTGTGCGGTAGAGATGCAAAAAAGTGTGAAGAAAAAATTAAGAATTTTAAAGATTAAAGCATTTTACCAGATTTCCATTTGAACCAAGAGTTACAGAAGGATCTAGCAAAAACCAAAAAGACCGAAATCGGCACGAATTCAGAATTCACCTTCCTGGGGCAAAAATTGTCATCGGAAAGTAATCTTTGCATTGTTTTTAATAAAGTTTGAGTGATGCTCTAAATGCTTTTGTAAACAAATTCTATTGGGCTTTTGGACATAATAAGAAAAACATTATCAGGGATGCGAAGTGAGACATGAATGATATTAATAGAAACCAATACTGTTGGAATCACCTTCAACAGGAACCAGGAGTTTTATAAAAATGACAGGTTGGTCGTACTTGAGCAATTTTCGGCTGGAGAAAAAAGATTAATCTGAGCATTTGTACGATCAATAGAATATCGAGTTAATCTAAATTTAATTAAACGAGTTTAGAAGAACATTTCTGGTAGTAAAGGGTTTGTTTGAAGACACGATAATAATTGTTCTCACACTTTGATTTTTACAAAATACTGGTAGAGAACTCTTGTAAGAATAAAGCAAAGAAAAATTACGTAACAATCTTTGATTTCTAGGTTTCTCTCTAAACCTTTCTACCTGCGTTGTTTTGTTGAAATATCCACATAATTCTGTTCAATAATATCTCAAGAAACTATAGTTTGGATGGAAAAGGATAGAAGTCAGAAGATTCTTATTTAGGTGGTACTTTCAAATCAATGAATAATCTCAGACTTTTCTTTAAATGTTGTTGGGGAGATAAGTTTCATGCGGGCTTTGCAAATTAGATTGAGTGTTGTTATAAATTAAACCTTGTGTACAAATCATACACATGCTGTTTCTAAAGCGCAAAATACAGATTTTAAAAGTTACAGTATAAAGACAGCACATCATATTTCTTTAATGAATTATGACGGGAAATATTCTGAACATCCCATGTATTTAAATTTTATTAAAGTTACTCTTCAGTTGTTAAATTATGATTCTTCGACTGTTTTTGAGAGAAGGTGTTGGATTACTTTTATTTAACTTCACTTTCTAAGTTCTTTGATAATAACTATCTACACCTTATGAAAATTCACAGAACGATATTATAGGTTTGCATCTCAAGAAGGAGATATTTTTTTCTCTCTTCTGAAATTTAAATTTCAATAACTAAATTATCTAACATTTATTTTTAGTATTTGCATAATGCAGTACGTGCCAAGAATTGCAGTAGGTACGTATTTAAAATCTGGAGATTAGGGTTATTTTTACATATTATGTATAAACTTGCTAATTGCTAACCAATGTAATAAAATGGAAAATAGTTGATAAGGAGAACCTTTTTGGTACTGTAATTTTACTATAGTCAGATTCTACAAAATTTGTTTATTTTCATTCTCAAATATAAAATTAAGTCTATAAAAGGGCAGATTCCCAACAATAAATTATAAAAGAATTTAGATGCTAATAGATCTCATAATAGGAAGTAATTGATTTAAAAGAAAATTTCCAAATAATTCACCTGATGCATATTTAAGAATTTATTTAACATTTAAACTATTAAATATATCCTAAAAAGTTTAAGATAGTACTATTTTTATGATGGCATAAATATTTAAAGATTATATAAAATACCTTTTTGTTTAGGTCGATACAGTTTATCGTAAATGTGATACGCTCTAGCATGCGCAAGCAACAAAGTTTTCCCGCACATATAATCTCCTATTCCAGAAGATTTGTAACACGGAGCGTTGGCACCTTCAGCATATCCCGATTCACACACCTCAGGTGGTTCATTAAAAGTAATCCAGGTCTTCACACGATCTCCGAATAATTCAAAAGCAATCTTGGCATAATCCTCAAAGTACTTAGCGAGTAAAGGGTTGGGCCAGCCACCTACTTCTTGTAAGGGCTGAGGCAAATCCCAGTGGTATAAAGTCACCATAGGTTCGATGCCATTCTTTAATAACTCATTTATGAGATCGTTATAATAGCGAACACCATCCGGATTTATGTAGTTTGAAAAACCGCTGGGTAGGATTCTGGACCAGGATAACGAAAATCGATAAAACGTTACGTTAAGATATTTTAGCATTTCTACATCTTGTTTCCAAAGATGATAAGAATCACAAGCAACGTCACCATTTTGATGGTCTTTTACCCAATCTGGATGTTCATGCGTCAGTCGATCCCATATATTTTCACCTTTACCTAATAGCACACACTTTTTATTATATGTTTCTACTGTTAAGATATTATTTGAATGAATGACGATATCTTACCACTTGCGTTCCAACCTCCTTCGATTTGATAAGAAGCAGTTGCGACTCCAAATTTAAAGTTTTTTGGAAATCGTAGAGAATCTCCAAAGGTTTCAAATGATAATAAAATCAGGAGGGAAATCAAATGCGACATCTCCATTTGATCTAAAAAATAGACGTCTGTAAAAATTTTATGTGCTACACTGATTTTTCAATGTATTTCTACAAGTTTTCTTAATGAAAAATTTAGAGTAAATAATGTTTTAATTTATCCAATTACCCCGAGTACAATACAAAACAATTGAGAATGTACATGTTTCGGTTTTTTAGTTATCCTATTTATAATAAATTCTAATAAATTTGTATTATTACCTAGAAATATTTCTTGAACAATTTGAAATACTAAAATTTGTCTCTAGTTTCTGACCCTGTATCATCTGATATTAAACGATCCAAAAGAAAAGTCATTCTGAGTGACCTGTGGAATTCGAATCTTTGATTATTTCATTCAATATGTTATTGGTCAATGAAATGGTTGATTTTTAGAAATAATCAAAGTTTTAATTTCAGTGAGCCTTAGAATGACTTTTTTAGTCCAAACGGCTACCGTAAAATGTCCGTTGTTGAACATCTAGCTATTTGTAAAAAAATTAAAGTAGGCTTTGTAAGGAAACAGAAGCGCTGTTTGGTCAAATGGGGTCGTACCATAATTTCTTTCTTTCGTTAAATGAAAAATCATACTTTAGTTATATTACTGTTACTGCGCCAAAACTAATTTTTAAAATTCAAAAACACTGAGACCGTGACGTCACGGCCCTAATTTTAAGTGGGAAATACTAGCTGATAATATGCATACGAAAATGCGATATTGCCCAGCATTAGTGGTAGCATCCACAACTGTTTTGCAATAGCGTCATGTAGAACAACAACACAGTCCTTTACAAAACACACAATATAGTCAATTCTATAGTACAGAACTATCAAAACAACAACAACCTAAACCTTTAGGAACCACACGAAACAAACCTGAAACAAATCAGGAAAAAAGAAGTTATGATAATGTAGAGTAGAGTTGATATTAACAGCGACAACATCGCTTAATACGACTGCGTTTCTACTGATCGCTAATAGAGGGAAATTTAAATAAAAGGTAAATTTCCAAATTCTTATAAATTTCTTCAAGTAAATATCTACATTCGGAAATTTGTATCAATCTACAGCATTTTTTTCGAAATCTGGTATTCTATAAGTATTTTACTAATTTACAATTTAGTGTTATGGCTCCAATCTGTGCTTGATTTCTAGTATGATCGGTGTTTAAGGTTAGTTTTTTGAGATGTGAGAAAAAATGAAAAATCTGAAAATTGACGTCATTATCAAATAACAAGCATGCAATTTGACCATCACGTACCGCGTGAATAATAGACTTAAAATTGCCTCGTTAATTACAATCGTACCAGGATTTGCTTAGACAAACAAATTGCTTCTTTTTCCTTGCAATATCTACTTTAATTTCTTTTATTAGACGGATGTTCAAAAATAGAATTTTACGGTGGACGTGTGTACTATTTTGCATTATTTGATAGTTCCACATTTATGACCTATAACTTGCCGAGCCGAATAGATCACGTGCAACCTTCGCGATATCCCCAAAAAGGGAAAGATCCCCTCAAGTTGTCAGCACTGTCTATAAGACAAGTGGTGTAGACGCTGTGGTTTTCTCGTTATACCAATAGAAACGCTACTTTATAGAATACTGGCTGATCACGTGTTTTTATAACTCTATCTGTTCTATGAGGCAAATATAATTTGTACAACTAGTAGACAAAGTGCCTCATTGTAAATGAATGAACGAAATCTAAAAAAAATTACATTGCTAAATAGGCAGTTAAATGCTCTTTAAAACGAGATATCACATGGTCCCTCGTGCAATTTAAATAAAATGGGGTGTTGCTGCCTCTTGGAAGGGGGTTGAAGTGGGGGGGGGGGGTAATTTTTTAGCGTCAGAAAATGTCATATTAGATTTAGAAATTGACGTGTTTCAGGATTTTTCGTTTACGCGCTTATTAACGTAGAAAATTAATTTATCCGTTACATTTGGACCTCATTGTATAATAACTAGTATATTTTGCAATGTTTTGTTTTGGAATTGTTTACATTTGCTAAGAACACAAATAATTACCATTATATCCCTAGAATTGATTTTAACCACACGGGTAATAATGATCACAATATTATAAAACAATAAAAGTAATAAATTATAAATGAGTTTTGTTACATATATTATAAATCCCATGTTACCTTTTATGCGTTTTGGATAACCCCTAATAGTTAACACTAAACCATCAAACTGTATACAAATGGAAGTTAATAGATAAAAAAAATAATAATAAACTGTGATATATCATATCTCAACACAGTAGTTTTATCTACGGAAGTGAAATGGACAACAACAGGAAATTCTCCTCATGCAAATCAGTGTCTTCCAAACTATACAACTACTACTATGTTTTTTCAATTTTCTACTTTTTAACTTTCAATTACAGTAGGCTAGTAATGTAACATAAGATTGTTTTAACGGTGAAAAAATATTCTCTATGCTTGTATAATAATAGAATAAAAATCTAAAACTAATCTGATTATAAACAAAAACGATACAGGAACGTGTAGATGAAAAGTGAGACACACTGTATAAGTTTTGCTGTAAAAGTACACTTACCTATTATTATATTACATTGTTTTAATCTGAAACAACTTCTTTCTATCCAATTATACTAAAAATAGTAAACTGTTCCATTAAAAAAAATTAATTCACTTTCGGTTAAACTTGGAATGAAACAAATGCTTTAATATCAGATTGTCATAGAGTAAACACCACTATAAAAAAGTCTCAATTAGCTATATCCTAGAATGTAAACTTACTAAGATATTGACTGCACAGAATTAATGGAAAGACAAAGACCTTGTATTTTTAAGATAAGAGACAGTCTCAAACTGCAGCTTATGTTGTTCGTTATAAGAGTAAAAGGTACAGTAAGGTGAAGTTCCTATATATACTATCAATGGATCAATCTTTTGATCTACCAATTACGGTTATTCTACATACTCGATATTGCTTTGTTTGAGATTAGATTTCAAAAAAGGCATTTTGTATCAAATATGCCCTCCAATACTGCGACATTGCCCAACTCTTATCCTTATATGTATATAGAAATTCTACAGTAAGGTATATTCATTTCACTTTTGTTGCAATGCTTTTTGTGATTGCTGTAGCTGTACTTACTTACTTTAGTTAAGTTTTTAGAACCAAAAGTTAGAAAAACATTTTAAAACATGACGAAGAAATTAAATTATTCCCAATACAACAGAATAATGCTTTTCCTAATATAACAGAGATTGTAATCCTTTAAAGCTAGAATTTACTAACCAAAATCGACCCAATGCCTATTAATGTTCTTCCTCTTTCGTTTCTTTTACCATATCCAAATTTTCCCATAATTATTCCATCTTCTATTACCCTTTCTCCTACTTTACTCTTAAAATCACCTATTATCTACAAGTATTTTGTCTTTTCCATTTCTACTGCATATTCTAACGTGTCAAAATTTTTGCATTACTTCTTCTGCTGCTGCCTAAGTCAGAGCATATATTTGGATTACTGTTAAGTGTATTTTTTTTGTTATTTTCAATGTTATCGCTGTTGCTCTATCTGAGTATCCGTAAAATTTCTGTATGTTTTGTATCTACTTTTATTTCATTTGAGTTGAGTAATTCTCTAAGCAAAACCGACGATTGCTGATATAGAATTTTATACATGTAAAAGAGTCGATCCAAAAGAATGTCTGTAACCAAATAATTTTTTTTAGTAAACTAAACCTACACAAAAAGATTTTGTTTAGTCACAGAAATTCTTTTAGATCTCTTCTTTTGCATATATCAAGTAAAATGGGTTTGCTTAGACAGACAAGCCGTTTTTTTTTCCTTGTAGTACAATATTATTTACCTTAGATTTTTTTTTTCTTAATTAGCCGGATATTCGATGACGGACGTTTTACGGTCGTTGTACCGCTTGGATTAAAGTTCCGAATTAGAATTTTAAGTATGTTTCACAAGTATTTTGAAAATTGAAATGTCAAGAAATACAATATTGAGGAACTCTATTACCCTGAGAAAAGCAAAGAATATTGGACCCGCCAATTACATCACACAACGCACCAACATTGGAGTATATGAATGAGCTATTCTTTATTTTCTATTTTTCTGTAGAGCATAGATACATGAAGATAGTTTTACACCATGGAAAATAATAGTAATTATCTTTAATTTAAAATTTAATTTCAGATTATATTTTTTTATTTTAATCTTCATCTTTAATTTTTTTTACATGTTCCTTCTTTTCTGTAATATGTATGTATATTAGATAACCTAAAAAATAACTATCCCGGTGACGCGTGAAAAAAAATATTTACAGTATAAAACCGGCTCGATCATGGCGAGCAAGTTTATTGTTTATTTCGAGTACTTCGTTAATCTGAACGAAGTATAATTATCAAATTTAATGATATTACTTTAAGTGTTGTTTTACCGTAATTATCTTTGTTTTCTAATTTACAGCAAAAGGTATGGATCATTAAAAATTATATTTTTAATATAATTATATAAGAATAACAAATAATTCAAACATATTTACCGGATTATATTTGCATTGCCTGTAGTTAAATATTCTCAGGGCATTAATAACACAAATCAAAATTTAAATAATTCACATTTCTATTTAATATTAATACCAATCGATTTTTGTTAAAACTTAAAAGTAATGCCAACTATCACATATATGGAGTAACCATTTCTACAATTTTTATACGAATTCTTTATTTAGAAAAAAAATTGTTTTGATGACATAAATTATTTACGCAAGGGTTTAAATGATTGCACTCAATTTGAGGTATGACCTTTGTTACTCAATAAACATTCTTATCAAAATTCTACTGTGATTCCATCATAGAGAAATACCAGTCTTTAAAAACGTGTGACATCCAATAAAGGATCGCTTATATAGTACCCATATTTTTTCTTGTCTTTTCACACATTTGTTAAAGAGTCATGTCTGTATGTATCATAAATCTATAATATTAGTTTATTTTACTTAATTGAACACTTTTTAGGCCGTTCGAACGACACTTCTAACCTCAAATATTTATAAGAATCTGCTTCGAATGAACATGTTAAATTGCAGTTCGCGCGCTGTATCCTCAGTATCCTCAGAGGAAGATGTTATATTTGAATCAGTTAAAGATAAAGGTGTTATAACTCTAAACAGACCAAAAGCCTTAAATGCATTAAACTTTTCTATGGTTAATAAATTAATTCCAAAATTAAAACAATGGGAAAAGGAAAAGTCACTTGTAATAATAAAAGGTACTGGCGAAAAAGCTTTTTGTGCAGGTGGTGATGTAAGAGCAGTCGTAGAAGCAGGATTACGAGGTGATAGATTAGGCCACGACTTTTTCCGAAATGAATATACTTTAAACGGCTTAATTGGAACATACAGTAAACCGTATATTGCTCTTATAGATGGTATTGTAATGGGCGGTGGTGTAGGTCTTTCAGTTCATGGTCATTATAGAGTGGCAACAGAGAGAACATTATTTGCAATGCCAGAAACAGCAATTGGTTTGTTTCCTGATGTTGGTGGCTCATACTTTTTACCTCGTTTAGGAGGTAAATTAGGCTGCTATTTAGCTTTAACTGGACACCGATTGAAAGGAGCCGATGTGCTTAAAGCAGGTGTTGCTACCCATTATTGTCAAAGTAGTAAATTAAATGATCTTGAAAAAGCTTTGTATGAATGCAGTAATGAGCAAAGTATTAACGAAACTTTAAGAAAGTTTAGTACAAGAGATGAAACAGAATTTTGTCTGGCACCATATATTGAGCAAATAAACAAATGCTTTTCTGCAACAACTATCGAAGGTATCTTTGAAGCTTTGCAAAAGGATGGATCTGAATGGGCACAGAAAACTTTAAAAACTTTGTCTAAGATGTCACCTACAAGTTTGAAAGTTACACTTAAGGAACTAAATCTTGGAAGCAAATTAAATCTCCAGGAATGTTTACAAATGGAATATAGGTTGGCTGTGAACTGTTTATCAAACAAGGACTTTTATGAAGGTTTCTCATTTTTTTTATTAAATGCTCTAAAATCTTGCCCCCATTTGCATAAAGTGTTCTTAATTGTGTTGGTTAGATTAAGAACGTCATAAACGATTTTAAATTCTATTATTGATTTTGGACCACCTTGACAGTCTTCCACAAAAGTAATGTCTCGATTTCAATTGATAAAGGCTTTTAATTTCTTACCTTGCCAACTAATAATCAGCTCTATCACCATACCTTGTATTTGGCAGTCAGCAAGTGGTAGCACTTGAATCATAAGTTTCTTGACAGTTTGTTTGCTACTTGCCAGCATTTCACGCGTTCTAAAAAGCACTTTCATATTCTGCTGCCGTTTGTATTTGAGGTTAGGCATAAGTTGCTGCATCAGAATGGATGTTTATGTAGAAAAAAAGCAAGTTGTTTTTCTAATCTGTAGTGGATGCAATATTAAAAAGCAGAATATAGTTATTATAATTGTTCAGAAGCAAGCAATTGCTAGTAGCAGCTGGCAGCACGTAGTAAGCCTGGTTACTGCTCCTGAACACAAGCATTTCTTGTATCAAGTCAAGCTTTATTCATTTATCTGTAATAATTGTGGCATTACTTTTGTGAATGACTTATACATACATATATGACACTAGAGTAGGTGCACTATTCTGAATTAATTAATTTTCCTAACAGGTTTTCTTTGTCTTGTTTAATTATTATTAATAATAAATATCATTAAATATTTAACTTTAAATTAATGTCATTATTTTTCTTACAGGTGTTAGAGCACTTCTGATTGATAAAGATCAAAAACCAGCATGGAGCCCAAGTTCACTGAAAGCAGTTACTGAAAACATTGTGAATGGCTACTTTAATAAACTTCCAGATGACCAAGAATTGCGTCACAAACTGTGATAATAATTACTAGTTAAAATATTTTTTATTAATATAAACAGGTGTTAGGTAATACCTATTGGCAATAAAACAATTTATTATAAATAGGCTTTTTATTACAACAAAGGTTTCTTTATCAAAGTTGAGGAGAATTACATTACCTACATCAAATCGATACTGACGATAATTATATTTCATTTAAGCTTGCATAACAATTTTCTTACTGTAAATATGTATCCGTAAACGAAGGTATACTGAAAGATTAGGCAACCTTCGCTGTGATCGGCATCGTTATTCAGAGTATTCAAGTATATGGCTACCAAAAGAAAATAATGGTGCAAACAAAACAGCACAAAATTATAATTTATAAAATTTGTCTAATTCATTTAAATAAGAGCAAACCACACATTCATGCCAGTCAATTATTAGATATATAAGGAAGTAAGGATGAACAGTTCTATGGCGTTATAAATACGGATATGAATTACACATAAACCTTATCAGTAATTTCCTTGTATTAGCATTAAAACGGTAAAATAACACTATTTCAAAAATTTTCTTACGCAATATAAATTTATTTCTATGCAACAAATACCTACATAAAACAAGTATCATCTTAATAATTTACACAACAAATTACCCATAAGGTTTAATGAACTAATTACACAACACCAGAAATCTTTAAAAAACAGTCCTGTTTGTGACTGGCACTCTGTTGTCGAATGATGGGATATAGAAAAAAATTCAGTCAATATATTGTGCTAACCAACGGAAACCTTCACCGTAACCCTGCCGTTTAAGCACTGAGCACATAAATAGTTCTAATGGACGACCTGGTAATTCTTGCCTCGACACTTTTCCCTATTTGTAGATATAAAAATAATTAGAATTTTACCATTAAAAGAATTTTTTACAAAAAAGGCAATTTACCTTTCCCGTTGTTTGCCCGTAAAGAGCATAGAAATTCCTTAATTCATCTTCGGAAGCTGCTCCTGGTAAATCTATTTTATTGCCCAATATAAGCACAGGACAATTTGATAATGTTTCATCAGTTAAAAGTGAGTCCAGCTCATTTTTACTCTCGACAAACCTTTGACGATCAAATGCATCTATTAAAAATACAATTGCATCTACAGCAGGAAAATAATCCCTCCAAACTCGTCTTGCTGTAAAATATAAAAGAAAAAGGAATAATAATTGAAATTTCTAACAAATAACAATAATATGTTATTACCTTGTGTGTGTCCACCTAAATCAAATGTAGTGAATCTCATATTACCAATCGATAACTCTTCTGAAGCTAAAACAGATATAAAGAACATGTTACTCGCTTGCAAGTAAATTACTTCTTTTTAATAATTCAAGTATGTTATTGTGTTATTTTGTAAATCACTTAATAAGAATTAAAGATACCTACACATACAATAAATTATCAACAGATTAAAGACAGCTTGTTTCCATGCTAACATAATGAATTAAAATAGCAAGATCTTGGTATCAATAAATGATAATTAAGTGTAACCAATAGCATAAAAGTTTTACAAAAACTATGACCAACACAATTCCCTGTTTTTGAAATCTTACTTTGCACAGTTCTAATTTTAAAAATTCTTAAAGAATAAATATGTCCTCATTCTTTGATCTGTTTATTTAGAAAAAAACATCAAGAATAAAAAATTTGTTATAAACTTTTGTGAGTGCTTAAGTGTGAATCCCGCTTAAGCACTTTTTATGTTAACACCATGAAATCTTTTGTGCACTTTTTGATTCAAACCAAGTTGCAAGTTTTAAAACATGTTCTATTTTTTGGTTACAATTTTTATAGGTTATAAAAGTCTGTGGATTAAATAGTTAAGGGTTTTATTATTATAAACATTTTTAATCTTGACTTTTAAATTTTATGTATTATTTTGGAGGTTATGCACTCCCACTAATGCTGCACAATGTCAATTACAGCTGAAGTTGGATAAAATTAAATTCTCTAATGGAAGATTTTGCAGAGTTTAGGAAGTTGCACTAATCTGAAGTGACTGCATTTTCAAGGTTGCGCATGAAAGTGCTAAAGTATAAATCGTGCTTTAGTGAAGTCCATCATGTCATGTAATGCCAGCCTCTTGTATAATTGAGATTATTATATTATCTGCGAGTGTCATTTCATGAAATGCCAACAGATAATGTAGATATATTAAATATAGTAGTATAAAATAATATTCAAAGTACAGCATTGTCATGTTTCTTAAACAAAAATAATAATATTTTTAAAACAAGTGAAGGTACTGAATCTTTGTTTTCATATTTCACTTATGCTAGCCTTTAGCTACAACATGTAA
>VTPC01007262.1:89350-117659 GCA_011009095.1 Ignelater luminosus
TTTGTTTTCATATTTCACTTATGCTAGCCTTTAGCTACAACATGTAATACCAATATAGCATGCCATTTTTTTCATCACCCTGTATAAATTGACAGTTCTTTTTTATTTTAATATTTTGATTTGTTTACATGATAAAAAAATGGATTGTTTTAAAATCAACACACTGTATAATAAAGAATTTACTATGAGATTTATCAACATTTAACTCACATTTTTAATTAAAAAATAACACGTAAAAGTAACCTGGCATGATTATTATTAAACAATGATTAATTTTGCTAACTCTAGAACAGTGTTTGTCAACCTTTTGTAACTTACAAACCACCTGGGAATTTTTTGGTTTTCTGTGGACCATCAATGGAATTTTATTAAATGCTGAATACCAACAATTGCATTTTAGAATAAATAAGTCAATTTGCTAGATTAAGAGTGATTGATTATATGTTATCGTAACTAATCGACAATAATTGTTGAAATCAAATCAGCTGCTTCAACCTTGAAACCAGATTTATGATTTGTAACTATAAATGGACGAATACAAAGACAATCACAAGTGTTGTTATTTATTTGTCACAAGTAAATTGAAACAACTGTGGATATTTAGTAGAAGAGTAAGGAATGCGCTTTGATAAAATGCTTTTGCCAATTTATCACGATAGAAAATCTGCTGTATTATAATGTGGATAAAGAAAAAAACAGCAATATTAAGATGTGTTTTTCTACTAGCAAAGTAAACTATTTTACAATCGATAATATGCTTATTATGTTTATTTTCAAAAGCAATGACCCTAAAGAAGTCTTAAAAAAATCATTAAAGCATAATGTTGATTGTGATTCTGCAAGATAGAAATTATTGAAATTCAAATGATTTCCTCATGTGAAAAAATAGCAAAATTCATAATAGCCTTCATGTGAAGTCACTTGATATGTCTAGGGTTAACTAGATAAAGAAATATAAAACTACTGATAATGTGAACGAAAATGAAAATATTCAATAACTTAAAAGCCAAATTGGTTGCCAGTTCTACAGCTATCACTGAAAAATAACACAAATTATTTACAAAGTAAAAAAAAATTAAAATTTGTTTTGATTTTATACATGAAACTGTTAAGGAAGGGAGTAAATAAGTAACACTGACAAATTGATAGGGTAGCTTCCTGGTGACTAGACGAGTATTCTTTTCAAATGGAACCTATGATCGATTCATCTTAGTTTTGGTGTTATCTACCTTCAGATTTGCATTGACATGTTAACTTTTGATAGTATCATCGTTATTTATCAACATATCAAAAATTCTTGTTAAATTAAACTTACTTAGAGGGTGTGCCATATAGATAAGATATTGAAAGAAGAATTTATAGATGACAGAAGCCCAGAAAACAAAGTAATTGGATAGGGGTCATATCAAATGATGTCACCTATCACAACAGCGTTTGTGATTATGTGGATATTTTTAAATAGTTTCATATTCTTATTTCTAATTTTTATCATAATTATATCCCAAATATGTCCTGTACTTTAATTTTAGTAATCCACACATCTCAAATAATATGAAAACGACTAATATTCTTTAATTTAGAATGATTGCATATTCACTATTGCAGTTTCAAAACAATTTAAACTGTAAAATAGTGAAACAGACAATAAGCAAGAATTAAAGTCATTTTTATAGAATTTGTGTTTTTTCAAGCTGATATATCGATTATATAAATACAAAATGAAACAGAAGTTTAGAATCCAGGAACTAATAACATTCTTTATGCCCAAAATGACATTATTAACAAAGCATTTTAGGAACACGTTTTATAGGAACTTTCTCATTTATCTTGATGAGAAGAACATACTATATATAGCCAGCCCAATCTTTTTGAAACATCCTAGATATTTACTATTCTTTATTTTCAGTTTAGAGATTTTTATAAATTGTAACATGACGAACTTTCATCGTAGATGTGAATAAAGTCATTCATCCACTTCTTCTTTAACTATCTAATAAATTATTATCGAGGGGATAACCACTAGACAAAATGGCGTACAAATATATCCAAAAGGCAAATTATATTCACAATATCCATACATATCCAAATACATTGGTACATATCTAACTATATCTACTATATATCCAAATATATCCACAATATCCAAATATATCCAAAATATCCAGTATATCCAAATACATTCCAACATCAAATTTTATAACAGTAAACAAATATTGGCTCGAACATTCTCAACATAAGCAGTATTGTATAGGTTATAGGTTCAAATATGAAGCTAAACAAAAAAAAAAGTCAGAAAATTATTTATCAATAGTTTCTTTCAAAGATCAATAAATTAAGTATACGTTTCTCTTATGTCTTGATGTAGAATACGATTGTAAAGTAAAAAATTGTTTTGAAAATTTTCCAATTTTTGGCGGCCATTTTGACCACGTTCCCGAAGAGTTATCAAAAAACGAAGACGCCATGTTGTCTTTAGTTTTTGATGTAGAATCCAAATCTGAAGCCAAAATTTCAAAATTTGACAAAAGATGCGGACAGACATACAGACTTCGCAAATTGAGTAACGACTTAGTTGATAAAAAAAACTGTAATAATGGTTATCACAAAGACCATCTTAATTTTTATTCTTTAACTCTTTATATTTTTAATGATATTTTGCTTATCAATCCTTTGTAGCGTAAATGGATGGCAACCTAATAGTTGAATAGGCCCATAAAAAATAAATTTCTTTTCGATCGTTTCAAGTTGGTTAGTTGCGTTACTTTTTGGCCATCTATATTCGTCTAGATTTGACTTCAAAAATTTTATTTTTATATCCGATCCATTAATCTGCAGGACTCGACCATGATACCATCTGTGAGCGTAAAATATTACATAGTAATTTTCTACCCTGATATCTATTCCCATTTCCTCTATGCCTTCATCTTCATTTTCATCATTTGAGAAGGACTCTGGATCATCATCTTCATCAGCATAAACTATGGTGTCGATGGTATCACTTTCTTCCGAACTTTCTTTATTATTTTGTTTATTTCCCGGCTTAATTCTTAGTTTAGTTTGTTTATTAGAAACATTTTTACATTTAATTTCGATTATTTTCTCAACTTCGTTTAACCAGCATTTGGAAATGACGAGTTGAAACTGTTCATTTAATGCAGGTTCAGGTATGCTGCAAATATAATACTTTATGTCTATAAAAGTATAATCTACATTGGCTAGTGAAAGAATTCATTCATTGTTATTTTGCTCTTGCAGTTTATAAAATGTACTTAGGCAACCCAGACCATGATTTGTGGTTGATTTTATATTTTCAGTTGTCAGAGCCTCTAGTGAAGCACTTAATAATGAATATATTTTTGAACTACCTTGGCCAGTCAAATAACTGAAGGCTAATATATGCCCAAACAGAAGATTACATTTGTGAGTTTTCTCGGACGGATTACTAAATACACACAATTCCCCGACAAAAATATGTTCATTTTGAATTACTTCGGTAATATTGGATCCGATTATAGCTAATTGTTTCTGCTCTTTCACCCTACATAGTTTATCACAGCTGAGCCTGCTTTTGCTGTTGTTGAGAAGCCAACAAAAGAACTTTTCTTAATTATCATTTGTGTTTCTCCAGCAAATACTTTCAAAAATAGCCCCTCTTGAAGATAAGTGTTAGCAGCAGGATCTGTAGTATAATCTTTTAAGTTCAAATAGTCGCCTACTTGTAAATCATTTGAAAGCTGGTGTAGTTCTGTCAAGTCGCTAACATCAACAATCTCTTCCGTTACTGTATCTTCTTCGTTTTCCCCACCAGTCTCAAAGCTGAAATATTCCTCGTCTATAAAACCTTCACTTTCTTTATTTTCTTCGGCGTGAATTTCTTTTTCTATGTTTTCGGTTTCTTCCTCTAGCACCTCTTCAATAATCGGTAGGTCAATATTTAACCAAATCTTCATTTTCTAGTTCCACACCTAAATTTGTGGCTGCTTCTAAAGCATCTACCTTACATTGTAGTAGTATGTCGCGAATTTCTTGATCGTCAGGTAAAACACTTGCAACATTCTTAGTCACAGAAGAATTGGTTACAGTCGCCAGTCTAGGATTATTTTTTCTTGAAAATATAAATGTATTTTCCTTATTTTGACCTAAAAAGTGTTACTAATTACGCAAAAACAACAAAACTCAAATTTCTAATTAATGTTATTTATTAGAGAAATCTTGATAAAAACAAATATAAATCATCTCATAAACAGTCTTGAATGTCTCAATGTGATCACGTGCAGTCATGTGTATTAGTAACTTAGCAACGCACACCGGTGCCAATTCTATGAACCGAATAAAAACGTCTAGTCATGCCCTTTTATATCCACATATTTTCCAACATATCCAACTATTTTCATTTATATGTCAGCATTTCCACATATATACAAATTATAACCACATATTTCCAATATATCCAAGCATATCCAAGGAGATGTACAACTATTTCCACTAGTGGTTACCCCCTCGATTATTATACATTTGTAAATATTATATCACTGCAATAATTATATCTTTTGATAAAAAGGCTCACATCGATATAATTAACTTATATTACATTGCATATGTAACACATCTGAATTCAAGCAGAAAGAATGAAGAATGCACAATTAATTAAAGAACACCTACATAATTTAAAAAACAAATACCTATAAAATAAAACAAGGATGTAAATCATGAAGTGACCTAAATGTTTTTCTTTTGGCATAGAGTTTACAAAATTTTTTAAAATAAATCTTTTTAATTTCCTGCATAACTATTTTAAAAATGATATCAACTTTGAAATAACTGAATACTGTTTTGTGTATCTGAAGCAATTGATTAAATAACTTTTGCAAATTAATCAATGACGTTATTTCAGATTATTCAAGTTTCAGTCTATCAACAGAAAATCAGAAACGTGTCATATGACTACTGCAGATTATTGTTACGTATCAGAATGTGTTAATTACGCGTTTATTAATTAATCATATTATAACTGTATCATTACTCATTATGTATCTCTCATTTACATCTGAGCTTGTTAACAATTAACAATGCAACACAAAGTGAATAAAAATGTTGTGTGAATAAGGTTAATCAATTTTTTTACTTGTACATAAAGCGGATTTTATATTTATCTTTCTGTACTTATTCTATTCTCTTTTCCAAAGGCAAGCCAAATTGGAATGCTTTTTGATTGTTCTGTATCATTCTATATTTACATCGTCCCCAGTTGTTGCCCCACCCCACAATAACATGCCTGATCACATACATAAATAGTAATTTTTTCAAAGTAACCTCAGAGAAAGACTATTCATATAAATTTGCTACAAAATGGTATCATATACTGTCAGGTTATGATAAGCAATAGCATTGCAATAGTACTCTTAACAATGAGGTTATGTCAAATTTTCTGCAATAATACAATAATTAGATAAAACCTGGTACATTCACCTCTTCTTCAGAATTAGATTCTATGGCAATAAGTGCATTAGTACAGGAGTTTCCATTGCAATAAGTACATGCTGTTGAACATTTTAAACCTGAAAATGCTATCATGTATGTAAATTCGATCTAATATCTGCCTAGAGCTATTATATAAGTTATTTGATAAATGTGAGGTACCCATTTGCAACAACTGCTATAGCTAATATAACACTTTTTACAACTACAAAAGATAGGCTTGAGTACAATTTGAAGCACACGAGGATTGCATGTAGTAATAGGATTCAATTTACGAGAATCAATCTTCCAGCTCCAAGGTATAGGATGGACATTCTTGTCAAGTTACATCAGTCTTTGGTTGTATAATACAAATTCTTTGATCAAGGAATGCAGTAACTGGTAATATACAGATGTTAAGATATACAGATGTTAAGACATACCGAGCATAGGTCATTCTTTCTTGATGACCTGAGATGACTAAATTGTTAAAAAAAGAGCTTATTCAGTGCTCCATACATACCTGAAAATGATTCCGTCCTGCTTTGAAAACATCTTCATGTTAGAAGCCTCCATTATAACATACATAATACAATTAGATTTATTCTAATTAAATTAACAAAATATGGAACTAGAATTCTAAAATAAATGATTTTAGTTCTATTGTCAGCATCAGTTTCCAATTTGAAGTTGATTTGTAATGATTAACCAATAAATTGCACTTTGACAACTTGTCAAAGGTAAAAACAAAAATGACAATCTAACTATCTGAATGGGTTAATCACAACACATCATTTTGTTTTCATAGGTCACTTGAAAAGAAAACTTTTTATACACATGGTATAAGGGTGAATAAATCCCATTGCTAATACTGTAAATTAATAAAATGAAACACAAGTTTCGTAGTTACCACAGCAAGACACTATGCGTAATATTAAAAGCACTACTGCAAGACCATCATTTATTGTAACCTCGCAGTATTTGGTACCATTTTGTAGGAAATTTTATGTAGAATAGTTTTTCTTGAAATTATTTTGTCAAAAAACAAATTTATTTAAAAAAGAAACAAAAAACATAATCTGGCAGTATATTCAGGCCATTTACAGGGTAGAGTTGGTAGGTCTCACCTTGTATTCAAGAGATCCCACAGACCACATTCCCAAAAAAACCTCTGATAGTATTTTTTCCCTATAAATTCTGCTATTTGCATTCTTCAATATTGACTTTGATTATGTTAGTCAATATTCTTACTTTAAACAAAGAAAATCCAAGGTCCTATGTAAATACAAGTTTTGATCTTGAACAGTTTTTGTTCATTTATAAAAAGCTAATTCTTCCAATTATTTATTTTAATTAAGATCTTGAAGCATTAATAGATTCATTGGATTACTTTTGTTGTAATTTTAGCATACAAATCATTATCAGAAAAAAATAATAGATATCTAAACTGTTTATGATTAATACTTTAGTTATCTCAACTACAAAGTTGAAAGTACATAATTATATACACCAGAAATCAAATCATTTTAATATACTATTTTTCTTTTTACTTGAAGCCTTTTATAAAACAATTTTCACTTTTATTTTTAATTAATTTAATTCAATCAACACCTAGCTAATATTGCATATCATTATATATTAATAAGTTTAGCATGTGTTAAACCATTTTAAACATAGATATTAGTATGTTAGCCTGAACACCTTCTAAAAGACATTTAAATGGCGGAAGATCCTATCTTAATAATAATTATCGAAACAGATATCAGTAGTTATAAATTACAATAGCTAAGCTTACTAGGGTGCAATGTAGGAACGTGCTGGGCGAGCCGATCGTCCTTGAGCATATGTAGAAGTGTAGTCTTGCCAGCATTATCGAGCCCTAGGAAGAGCAGCTTGCCAGATTTCTTCCATAAGCCTACACAGAACATGCAATCAGCAATATTAATTATGAAACTTACCTGCTATTTGTGTTTGTAAACTGCTAATATTAGAGTATGGTAATGGATCTATTAGACTTTCTTTCGATAATAGTTTCAGTAAAGATGTTTTTCCGGAATTTGGTAATCCCAAAATTGTATACCTTCCTTTACGACTTATTAATCCTAGTTTTAATGTTACCTCATAAACAATACAAAAGTAATCGGGTTACGTATAATAAATTTTTAAACTTACCTAAATAACCTAAAACACCAGTGAACCAGTCCCATAAAAACATTTTACTGTAACAAAAAGAAATACGCAATTTACTATTTATTCATTTAAAAGCTACTTACGTTCATGAATATCAGTTAAAATAATTACAAGGGTTTAAAGTAACCTTGATAATGAACACTATTGTGACTCAGCTATTTTATAATTATAATACTGCCTTTAATAATCAAATTAATGCGACATGTACTTTGGTTGTTTTACAGCAACCGTACCATAAACAGACGTGTCCTTTGTGAAAAGATTTAATTTTCTGAAGTATACTGACGTAAAAACATGAAATGACAACATAAAAAAATCTGGTTAACCTCAAGTAATTCAGAAGTTCTCTTACAATTCTACATAATTTTAGTAAAATGCCTTACCTTTATCTAAAAATTAACTAGTTATGTTAGCGAAGAACCTAAAGTTGTACACTTAAACTATTTATGGGCCAAGTTCTGGAGATGCTTTGGTTAGGCTTTGACACTCCACACTTTTAGTGAATGTGAAAAGACAGTTCGATTTTTGACGTCCAGCTGGTGATGTGACACTTCCGGTCTCTCAGATATTTTGAATTGTGCGGGAAATTCCATAATTGTTAATAAGAAATAGTTTATCAAAAGAGGTCTTTATTAAAAGAATACTTGATTTATCACTTATTACGATAGCAAAATAAAGCAGTTAGTTTTTTATGATCTTGTTAATTACCTTGGAGAAACCGGAAATGCGTGTCTGTCAAAGTTGACTTTAAATAAATTCTGGGTAAATTCAAATTATTCAAAATGAAATTTATTTAGTGATTAAATCTTATTATATGGCTTTTATATTTTATTTTTAGTATGAAATATAAATTTCTAGAGCCTTATATTAATTATGAGACTTTTACATTTAAGAGATGCCACACTTTTAGATCTTAACTATTCTATTGATTTCTGGAAGTTTTCTGAAATAATCAATATTGTGGTAAATACAAATAAAATAATAGTCGTTTCATCAGATAGTACTCAATTAATTACTAATTGTAGTGAAATAAAGGAGTTTCATTAGTTTATGTACAGTACAAAGTGCATGATAATTCATGATGACAAATAATGCCAAAGAATCGAAACCGTACAGTAACAAATAATTTTGAGTTTCCTCCTGAATTTCTAAAAACGTTACCATATCCTGAAAAGGTTAAGAAGAGTGAACAAAGAAATACATCTATAAATCCACTAAGTTTGGGTGAACCAGTTCCTTCACAGCATAATAATTACAAACTAAACAAATTTGAAAAACAAAATAATTCATCGTCTTCTGGTGAATACGATAATGTTACAAGTGGCATATCAGATTTTGATATAATTAGTTTTGGAAAGAGCTCATCTAGTTCTGTTAGTTGGAGCGATGAATTTGACACAGAAGCAACACAACATGTTCAAAATGAACTTGAACGAATGGAAAGAGTTTTACAGGGAAAGGAACCGATACCACCACACTATAATCGGGATGAGTATGAGCAATGGATTAAGACATTTCCACAATTAAGGTATTAGAAAGCACTAGATTTTTGGCATTTGCTGTATAATAAAATTTTGTTTAAGTATATCTGGTAATAAAATGAAGTACCCAATAAGGCAAAATCAAGAAAACAGCTTTCCAAATAACAATCAGGAAGAAATTATTGCTTTTCATTCAGATGTAAGTTATTTTATAGGGGACTGTGATAGTGATCCTACCTCAAAAGAATTAAAAACTATAAATGATATAAAAAATTCTGTGATAGATGAAGTATTTAAAAACATTTCTACAAAACTGTTAACAAGAAATAACACCAGTAAAAATAACAAGACTACAATAAAATCTAAGAATCAAAAAAGTTCAATAAGCCCGAAATGTGAACAATTAGATTCAAATGAGCTTGCAAATAAATTTGATAGCTTCCTAAGAATATCTCCTGTCTTATTACAAGAATCACCAAAAAGATCTAATCATTTAGATGCCAGGCAGCAATCATCGCATTCTGTATCCAGATCAGAAAAATTGGCCTCCAAATGGATGCGAGAAGAATCATTTGAGTATTCATCGCTGCCTTATATATCAACAGCAAGTGCCAAAAATAAATCTCTTAAGACAATTGGACATAAAAATATAACCAGTAAATTAAGGTATTCATCAAAAACATCTTCACTTAAAAATAATTATATCTCTCTACCGCCCATAAAAACTTTAAGCTTACCAGCGGGAAATCAATATAGATCCATTTCCGCTACACCACGTCAGCCACCTAAAGGATTATCAGCTATATCAATTCAAGCTGAATCGCTCTTTGGATTAAAAAAGACACAATTTAAAGTAGCAAATAATTATTCAGTTCATGGTGATTTAGAACCCAAAAAGAAATTTGTAAGACATCCTTAATATTAGAAATACTTTTTAACAAATACATTTATAAATTATTTAAGTTTGTCAAGAAAAAAATAATGATTTAAGTATACATATTATGCTGTGAAATATATGTTACTGTAAATCAATTGTGATGATAGGTACTGTACCGAAATCAAAATCTATTTACTTATTTATTTAATGTATCATTAAAATAGGTACTTTTTAATTTTACTGCTATTTTTACTTAAATTGTACATCTCATTTTAGTAAAATTGTATATTATTTATTTATAATTTAAGAAAAGAATATTTGAATTTTCCTATGCTATTCTTCTAATAGAGATTTCTAATAAATAACCAACCTTAAGTTTATTATTACAACACAATACGCATTACTTGATTTCTAGTTTATGTAGTAAAAAGTTTATTTTGTATACTAAACTAAAGATATGATTATGTTTTTATGTTTAATTTATGCTAAGTATCAGTTAATTTTATATTATTGAACCAAAATAAGGCTACTAAGTTAAATGGATTCTTCAATTTATTTTTATTATCGGTAATCATGAATGTGTCAAAAACAGAAAAGTTAGTAAGATTGTTTGGTGCTATTCGTATTAAGGTACAAATAAAATTGAATGTAAATAACCTGTTTTAACTTTTAAGTTAACGACTCTTTATAAATAAATAGTCATAGCAGATATCCACTTGGATTTTACAAATATTTTCAAACAAACAATACTTGAGTGGGACTATGCATCTATAAAATATTCAATATAGATTAGAATTAAATGCAAATTCTCAGTCCAAAGGCTCAGATTTTAGGGGGTGGTTTCACCCTCTTAAACCGTTTATGGGCAGATAAGAAAAGATACATGTATTTTATTTTTTGACTCTATATTAAAAAATCATTGAAATCAGAGAGGCACATCTGGAGTACTTTATATAGTACCTATCACATTTAATTTTACAGTCTTCAAAATATGGTGTTAGTGGCTACAAGTCACTTACCTGCATTGCTTGGTAACCACTTTGAGTTACAGAATTGGGGAAAATAATTCTGTTAGTGTACAATCAATTTGGTTGAGAAAGTTCTTGTAGTTTTCTCATGGGATGCATTGTTTCTGTGTAAAATAGAATTTTATGATATTGGGGAATGAATAACTATTTCTAATAATTTGTTTTCTCAATTCTCATATCTTGAAAACTATGCACAGTATATTCACATGGATTCTTCTGCATGATTATTACAATGAAATAGGTACTCATTTTTTTTATAAAACTTAAGTAATTATACTTTTCTCCAAATCTATCCAAACAGTAACCCTAAAGTCAGTAAAAAATCAGTCCTGACATATAGACACTATAATTCTATAAAGCTGTTTTTGGTAGTAGAGTTGCTAGTGTCTCTATTTAACAAGTAATTTTACAGTTAACTGATAAATAATCTACGAAAATTACATACCATTGTCATCAGAAAAAACTGGGATCTCATTATCAAGTACTTTGATCATTATGTTTGTTATATCAGTTTTTAACTTAATGTAACTTTAGTTACTTATAACTATATTTGTAAACATGATATTGATGGGCAGAAAGAATTAGTAAAATCTCAATTTTAGATAACTAGTATTAAGACTTAATTACTTTAAGTATACCCTATTAAATCTATCTGAACAGTAACTGTAAATATTGGTAAAGAATCAGCTCTGATACAGTTGCTATTATTCTATAAACATTCTGTTTAGTAATAGAAGTTGCTAGTGTTGCCATCAATGCAGGAATTTAGTATAAACTTTTTGATTGGATAGATTGTAGGTGAAGTTCACAGTCACTTTATGCTGAGTATGGCATGTAGCTGATGATTTTGAATACATTTACTGAACTAAATTTATTTAAATTATTATAATTAAACTACAAAACAAAAATAGGAACTGTATTAGGAACTATTTTTAAGAATAACATTGTTTAAATAACTACTGCCATGTTCAACATATTCTTGTGCTAGAGAACACACTACCATCCATAATACATCTCCGCATATCCTCTCAATATTGTTTTGATTACAAATACTGACAATACCACCCCTGGTAGTTTAGTGTTCTGAATGTAACCATCATTATGCTATTGTATTATTCAATTTAAAATCGTGCCTTGAGATGGAATATGACATTATTGAATTACTTAACCTGTTCTTAAGAAAACCTCAAAAAAATAAAAATATGTTGCTGATACAAAACACGATTCATGTTCAACAAAAATTCTCATTCATTGACAGTTTGGTACTGCCAAAACTGAAGCAACTCTTACTTAACCAATTTGAAAAAGAAACAAATTTTTGGATTTCAAATGCTATTAATTCCAAAATCATCTTGTTAACGTCAGAAATACACTTCTTAGGCACACAAGTGATATGCCAAGTAGGTAAACTCGAACAAAATGCAATAACAGTTTAAAACTTATAGTAACTTAAATTACTAGGTTTTACTTTTAAACAGAGTAAATGAATCTTGTTTTTGTCGTGTTACTTAAAAAGTGTCATTTATGCCACACCTAGTAAAATCAGTTATAAAATTCTGCTGGTCATACATGCACACTGTGGCATAAAGATAAAGTATAAAAAACCAAAGTAAACAGTACTCCAGTATTTAAAAATTAGTACTGCCATGCTCCTGGTCCTGGCAGCATAAATGATTGCACCTCGTGATATTCAGTACTGTACTGTTATATGGATTGAATGACCTGTCAGCTTGTCGCATTTTGTAATGAACACTTGAAACCACAAAGGTTGCACAGTCCTGTGCATTCAATATAGATATGATCAAATGGCTCAGAATATTATCATAGAAAGGATTTACTAATTTTAATTTAAAGGAGCAGGTAAGAGTTTATTCTTATTGGATATATTATTTTTCATCACTAAAGCTCAGAATTCAATTGTGCTAACATCAGAACCGCAATCAGGAGAATAGATGTATAAAAGCAGTTTTTGTCCTGTATTTGTTGTATTATATTGATAATTATGACAAAACAATTAAAATAATACTTGCTGTATTCAGCTTCATGCTTTATTGATGATACGTTGGACTCATGATATTGTAGGCCAAAATCATTTTTGGGACTGTCCAGCCATGAGCCATACAGGATGGTGCATTTAATTCTGCACCATAGGGAAACAGTATGTGTGTAAATGTATTCAAGTTTCTGCTTCCCACAATGTTTTCAAGAAAAACTTTGTTAGTATGTTTGTTGCAATAGTGTACCATTGTTTATTCAAAGTGGAATTATGATAAGTATCAAATTTGTTTTGTTAAAATGAATAAACATAGAACATTTGTACAATCTATTTTATTAGAAATTAATTATGATAATATTAAAAGAAGTAATAAAAATCTTAGCAATTCATCAACATCAATCTTAAATTTGTTATTCAAATATTTTTATTTTCGTATAAGTTTTACGTACAATACGCACCTTTATTCAACAAATATATAAATAACATCAACAACAGTAATAAGTCTGAATTGCTCTAAATGTAATCTTTTCTGATTTATTAATATAGAGCAAAATATTATCACTGTTAAGTAGAAAATTTCTCTTAAATTAATTATACATTAACTATATAGGAAAATTTCCAAGTGCTTTCATTGTTATAAAGTCTATCTATAGTTTAACTGCATTGACAGTTAATGTTAAAGTTACTAACTATACTCTCAAATACCTTTTAACTTTTAAAGTTTTCCTCTAATATAAATTTATTAATACAAAAATTCCACTTGTAAGATTAATAACACTTTTTGTTAAAATTTGTTAATTCTTTTCAAAATGTTCAAAAGGAAAAAGGAATTTGAAAATACAATTATGTTACTGCATTAAGTAGTCTATAGAACCATCAGTTTTACTAGGTATGTGAAAATATGAATTAACTATTGGTGTAACTTTAATAATCTTTACAGGTCGTTAGAGCAATTTCTGTTATCAGGCATAATAGTTGTAGATTATCCAGAAAATTAATCATTGTTCTCTGTTAATATTTTTGTTATGAAGTATATCGAATACAAGTTTGAATAAGTGCTTTTAATCTTATTTACATAAACAAAATTTCTGACTAATGATTAGACCATGGACGACCGGAAGTGATGACTAATTCCATAATCTGATTGAATAGGCGAGACAAAAGCTGTATTCTGTTTACCACATTTAAGTGAGAATAAAGTAAGATTCTTAGTAGCTTAGTAAGACCGCTTGTTCTTTTTACCTGCTGCAAGCTGAGATTTAACTAGGATATTTTACTCCCCCTTGCCCCAACTGAGCTTGGTTTTTAACTAGCTTTTGAACTAAGTTTGAATTGAGACGGGATGAAACATTTAGGTTGATACACATGGAATAGAGACAAGTGTTGTGCCTTGAACATAAGGTTATGTAAAAGTAATAACTAGTGTATAAAAACTTTTAATTGCTTTTAATAAATAATAAATGTTACAAATTTAAGGTTATATAGTATTTGCATGTTCTTTTAACTTCACAGTAAGCTTAGTTAAATCTCACTTAAATCTTAGCTCAGTAAATCTTAGTTGAAAGACGAAATTTTGTAAAAAGAATACAGCTAAAGAGAGATTGAAGATACATAGCGAATATGAGTGGTCAGTTGTATGAGCATCATTGCAATTTCACTCTTGGTTGTCCACAATCAGGCAATGATATAAAATCAAATCATCTTAATGAAATCTAAATAATGCTAAATTCAACATTTATGTTTAAATAAGAAAATAAGTTATTTGTGTGTCAAGGCACTAAAGTTTAACCTTTTATCATCAATGCAGATATTAAGACACTGACTACACAAGGCATAAAAGGAAAACTTTGGTGATGAGTCACACATTCAATTTTTTTTCTGAAATCATGAAATTATTATAACAAACAATCATTAAGATTTCAGTTCCCAGGAAGCTATGAAAGAAAAAATTATGTCTTAGCTTATTCCGTAATATTATCTGTCAAATTGACAGTTTGCATTAGAAACAAGGCAAAATCATCAGTTTATAGGTTATGTGTTGGCATGCATTGTGTCTAAGCTACACCCTACTAGGAACTGAGATTTTAATGATTGCTTGTTATAACAATATGTACTTCAGATTATGTTACTGTTGATTTCAGAAAAAAAGATTATAATAAATTTTCATCAGTAAAGATTAGTATCATAATAATTGATTTATTACAAAAAAAAACCCAGATGAACTCACTTTGTGATGCAGATGTTATGTTTCACACTTCTATTTCCATGAAGAAAACAGGCCATTGTACAATGGACTGGTTTTTTTTCATGAAAGTAGAAAAAAGTGTCTAATTTATTTGTCGCTTAGTTTACCTGCAAGATTTCACTTTTCAAGTAAAAGAAATTTATTTGTTATTTTACAGATCAATTGTGCATCACTAATTGTACATCATATATATCATTTAAGTCCTAAGCACAAGCATTTCATTTGCTTGACAGAATAGTTTTTATCAATTACATGTTATTATTTTTTTATTGAACAAATATGGTTAACAATAAAACATATATAAAACTTATACAGGGTGTCTTGTTTAACTATCTACACTTGATTATTCAAGAACTATCAAAGATATTGAGTAAAATTCAAAGATCCTCCATTGTTTGACCTCTGAACTGCAAATATAAAAGCATTAGAAATCATGAGTCTAAAATCAATAATGACAGATTTGGAACAAAAAAATGAAATCTGTTCTGTTTAATGTTTTACACTCGACCATTTGTAAACTATCCAAGGACTAGCACGGACTGTTGACTGTTGATAGAGAGATAACAATTCCATTTAAAAATTGAAAGACATCATTTCTGTCAGATATTATACAAAGAATAAAATATGGACAGTTTAATTAAAAAAACTGTATTACATCAAAAAAACCCTTGCTTTAATATACCGAAGTCATAAAAACATGTTTTAATTTCAGTTTTGCAGTGCAGATCACAAATTATAAAGGGTTCCCATATTTGAGCTTTATGGTTTTAAGGTTCCTGAATAATCGAGTGTACACTGTTAAACAGAATACTCTGTATATTAAATGAACTGTTAATATCATATTTATCTCATTCACACTAAATGCAATGAAGTGTCATAATTCTTACTATTTGAGTCAGTCTGTTGTACTGTTAATTCTTAATATTAGGAATTAGGAAACACTGTTAAATACAAAAAACACATCAAAATTCCAATATTTTAAATTACCATATACAAGTTGGAAACTTGAAGATGTAGTCATATACGCTAAGTTTGTATATATGTAGTCACCAGTACACTAATTTGACAAGCGCAGAAGCAAATATACTTTTATGGTGACCACATACGTATAGCACTTCTGAACTTGGATATACCTATGACTACTTCAAATTCTCAACCTGTATGTAATGATGAATAATAACATCCAGATTTATAAAAATTAGCTCTATCGATCTGTAAACTTCTTAAGTAGTATTTAACATTCTATCATTTATTATTATGATGCATTCTACAATGTGATTGAAATAAAAATGTTAGTGTACTTAAAAAACAAGACACACTTGTGAGGGATTGCATGTGACATTTTTTATCAGTTCTCCAAACTTTCAGGAAATGGGAGAACATTATTTTGTTACCTTAAAAACATCTGAATATAATAAAGCACATCACACATGTCTTAAAAACGTGATTGGTGTATTACATCATTAGAATATATTGCTAAATTAAGATATATTTTACCTTAAATATCAAAAAACAACTATTCACACAAATAAACAGATTTAGCAAGAATTTAACTTAATTATTAGACACATATTATAAGCTTACAACTAATTATTTACAATATCACAATTTAAGATTACATTCTGTACATATCTTACAAAAACTTCTGCTTATGCACATCATACACACAAATTGTACAAATACTATTATAGAAACAAATTTATAACAATTAGGTCATATCCAATATCGATTTTTCATTCTAACATATATCTATTATATTCTACATTTTATATCCTATAAAAGCTCGAATGTCATATTTTATGTGTTTGTCCATACAGCACAAATTCATATATTATTTTTATTATTATTAATACATCGTATTAATTAACAGCAGATTGCTGTAATAATGGATTTATTGATTTTCATATTATTTCAATCGATGTGCCTTTGAAATTATAAAATTTTCGTTTTATGTAGTTTATCTTTTTAGTATTACATAAAGCACTAGTAATGTTCAACTTGAAAATTAGAAATTGTAGCGCCCTCACATTATTAGGTAATTCTGTGTAATACCCAACACCTGAATAATTATAGCATTATTATTCATGCAAAATCAATTTCTTTTAGCATAATTTTTCTCACAGTACCTACAAAACTAGAAAAAAATAAACTTTGCAGGATCTATTACATAAAATTAAAATTAGGGAGAAGAAATTCAAATTCCATATATGATAAATCATAAAATAATAATTTAACAATAGAAATTGGAATTTTGGCATTGGAATGACATTAAGATTAGATGTAGGAGTAAGGTCCATCTGTGAGGGCACTACAAAGTAATAGTCAGGAATTGTCGTCCTTATTAGATCCTCCCCCTCCTGTTCCACTACCTTGACCTGTTTTGTTACGTCCCTTTACTTGCTTGTATTCTAATCCAGGATCAAACTGCATTAATACGAATACCTGCAAAACGTATAAATTAGTAGAATCAATCCTCAACATCTCAAATGTTGATAACATGATTTCTTTGATTACTTAAACTTGTTGCAAATATATATTCATAATTACGAATGTTGATTCCCAAATCCCATATTGTAGCTTCCTAGTTTAGGATATTTTTTTCTTTAATGTATTCTCCCAGTTGAAATAAAATGAACATTTATTAATAAATAATATAGTGTAAATTATTCAAACATTGAGATTTTTCAATTTTCAGAATCCTCTATCTTTTTCTATCCTTCCTATTTTTGACATTTTATTATCCTAAGAATCTGCTCTTTACTCATAAATAATTAGATTGTTGTAGTAGTATGTTGCATTGCTACTTAGTGTTATCTTAATTAAAGGTGAGAGAAGTGCACACTACCCATTGACACTACATGATGGCAACAGTTTGCCCACTCCAATATTGTAGTTATGCGCATCTCGTTTCCACTAATGTTAAATATCATTTTCTTTCATATGTTCTTATGGATTCTCAAATATTACTCCTAATATACAATATATGTGACCCTGCATAAAGATATCCTCTTAGTGAGTCAAAAAGCGGTTTTCACTTTTTTGCGGATTCTTATACAAAATACTCCGTACTATCACGTTAGCGTGATCCCTGGTCTTAAGAAATGTTCAAATGCCTCAAAAAAGCCATTTTGTACAACAAATTATTATCATCTTCTTCTGTCGCTGTTCTGAATGCACTTTTTTTGAGAACTCGTTTTAACACACTAGGTGGGTTTCTTTATGCAGGGTCACATATACAGTTTGTCTTAGGCTACTAGGAACATAGTCACATTGTTATATGTGTATCCAAGGTTATGAAACATTAAACGCTTGGTAGGTACCCTTGACTAAATTAAAAAAGAATGTCATGAGGATATGTCAATCTGAGAATTTTGACAGTTTGATTTTGTTACTTGTGTTATTGTTGTAATTAATTTTTTTAATTAAGTTTCTCAGAAAAATTGATGTTTATTGGATTCCAGAAAAAGTACAAGTTGTTAAATGGCATTATTTGGGAAATTCTTATCGGGACATAATCAATTTACTCATTAATGCATTTGAAAACCAACCTCCACCGTCGGTTACAACCATTAGCAAAATAATTTCGAATTTTGAAAGGTTTGGGTGCGTTTCACCAAAATTTCATAAGAATAGAACTGTTCGTGACAAAACAGAGGAGGAAGTCAGCAGGTAGCTGTATGTGCTGCAATTAGGCAATTTGGTGAAGTTTTAGACATTAGCAAAAATACTGTTCACAAAATTTTGAAAGAAAACAATTATAAATTCAGAAAACTCAATATTATTTCCTGAAGATCAAATGAGAAGAATGGATTTCTGCACACGGTTATGGAGATGGCTTCGCTCATGAAACTGCAAAAGTACAGGAATTTTTAAATAATACTTTTCCTAACTGCTTAACAAGTCATAGAGAAAGAATCAGCTCGCTGCCAAGGTCACCTGATTTATCTGTAAATAACTTCTTTTATGGGGCATATTAAAAATGTTATTTATTGCCACGAAGAAACGAGGGCGCATACGTTGGAAGAGCTCAGAGCAAAAATTATCCAAGCTATTAATTCTGTCACTTTTCTAATATTAAAAAATGTTAGACAAGCATTTTACGATTGTCTGGGCTATTGTTTGGCTCAGGAAGGCGTTTTATTTGAACGTTTATTGTAAATGTAAAATTAAATTATAGAATCTTCATATTTTTGGGAGAATTAAATAATTTAAAATTACTGAAAAGTTTCTTCATTGTAAATACCTATTTTTTGTATTTTTGTAGTTATTAAATGATCTCAGATTCTCAAAATGCTTTTAATATGAGTTTCTTTAATTCTTAGTTGGTTTGTATGGTTTTTTTACAGTACGAGCTTTGTTAACTATTGTTTCATAACCTTGGATACGCATACAACAATAGCGGCTATGTTCCTAGTAGACTAAGACAAACTGTATGTACTACATACTATAATATTGCAAATACAATAGCCAACATTGCTAACAAATATATTGATCTGTAATGTCACTTATCATACTACCTAAAATAAATTAAACATGTAACTATAATCACATGGCATGTAAGATTTTCTATCTTATTTTAGAACATTGTTGAGTTTTTGCAACAAGCCCAACTTAAAAGCTAAATTCTACTAATACATTTAAAATTATTTAATAGACATTATAAATTTAACTTCATTAAAATCTCAATATCTTAAAAAAGTTTTATTGTGCATTTACCAACCTGATCAGAAGGTAATAACTGGAAATCATCTGGAGGATTTGTTATAACATATCGTTTACTACTAGCATCACATGAATTGCTAGTATCTCGAAATCTGTACAGTCCTATACATAACATTCCATATTGTTTAAGAGCAGCTATGAAAAGGTCACCATATTTTCCTCCTTCTCCAAACTGTGCTAATGGACCATCATATAAAGAGATCTGGCCTACTCGACAACGATCTCGGTTAGATAAACTCTCAGGTGTACTGAAAATATATTACTTATAGCAAATGTTTTTTATATTATTTTTATATAACATTACCTGTAACCACCCCGTAGACCTGCCCCCTCTGCTAAAATTAATTCCAGTTCTGGTGTTGCACCACCAGTAATTAATGATCTTATAAGTGTTAAGGCATTTTGGTTAAAGTATGTCTGCAAGAAAAATAAAATTATATATCACTAGTAAGTATTCATATCTGTGAACTTACAGTTGACATTAAAGAGTCCAACACACTAACAGCAAATGCTGTACCACAAGCAAAAGGCTGTGTTAAGTATAATTCGGTATCTGGGTCATCATCATCATCTTGATCCAAAAATTGAACATTACTATCATTTACTAATTCTATAAAATCAATTCAATAAGTTTTTTGTTTTATGATGTTTAAGATTTGCAAACCTGTAATCATGGGAACATTAGCACCATATACTGAACCTCTTCTCTGCAATACTATTGGACTACCAGGCGTGCCATCAGCATCACCATTTACTTGACTAAGAACACCTATAGTATCATCAAATGTCATTGCTTTAATATTTAAAGATGCTAAAATTGCTTCTTTATCTGCTAATGTAGGATCATCGTTGCTTGGCACTTTTGCAGAGAGAATGCAACACATATCACATAAGTTAACGTTCACAGCCCGCAGATCAGCTCTACTTAACGGTGAACCCTACATTAAAATGTGATTAAGCCCAATTGGAAAAAGAAAAGCTAGCAACTTACATTTAACACAGATATTTTTGGTAAATTTTGTAACATTTTCCACTCCCTCTTAATATATTCTATAGATCCCACTATGACAACATGTTTTAATTCATGATAATGAAAGTTACTGGCTCTTAATGGCATGACTAAGTTACGTAATCCTATAAGTGGAGAATCTGGATCAGCAAATAAACAAACTACTACATGTCCATTTAATACTGTCATGGCTGCTTGATTACGGTCCTGTAATATACGCACAGAGATTAGTAACTATACAACTATAGATAAATTCAATGTAATACCAATATGCAATCTTCTAAATTTTTAGCAGGTCCCCAATGAAACATTCCTGTACTGTCATATTTCATTTCAGTCTTTTCAAAGTCAAAATCTTTGGCTTGATCATCTGCCAGGCCTACTGGCAGTGCTACACTATTATTATTTTGGTTTGTACCACCACTAGTTCTACTTGTAGGCCTGTAAAATCAGTTTTTTTTTAATGTACACTTTATCTTTACATAGATTGATTGATAGTTGATAGTATTTTGACAATAAATCTGTACAAGTTAATAAAAATCTGCCTCGACAAGTTTTTCAATTATATTGATTGTAATTAAAGCAATACTTGTATTGAATTTGAGTTACACAACTCTCCTATCCTTTCATGATATATTTATTTTGTAATGTAATTTACAAGATGCATATAGTTTGTAAATTATTTGTGTTCATTTTAAACATACTGTACAGAAAATAAGTAATTTCTTTTCTGGAATATGCTGTACATTTTACATTTTATCTAATTTAATATAAAATTTCTTTGGTAGTCTCTTTGTTATCGAAAACTGCAATTAAATGATAAATTCCATTTTTCAAAAATGAATTCATGCAATATAATGTAAGAAAGCCCATGAATTGGTAACAACAGCATTAATAAGCATTATTAACAAACAGAATCTATCATGATAAACAAATCCTTAAAGCATATGTAAGGTGTAACCCCTTGTGCTCTTCAATAATTTACTTACAATAATTACATTTTTTACATTGTTGCTATTTCCATGAAAGTACAGAGTGATTCAAATTGGGTGTAACTGTGCAACATCTTCAAGGTGGGCACAGATTGCTTGATTGGTTAGTTTCTGTATAATTTGACAATCAAACTATCAGCACCCATCCTGAAGTTAGGATATTGACTACAACAGCAGTCGGTAACCTTTTAGATATTGCGGACCACTAAATTCGCAATTTAAAATTTCACAGACCACTAACATAACTTTTAAAGGTCCGAATTAATACGAACATTGAGTAATGAATTTCTTTGCGGATCATTAAAATTACCTCACGGACCACTGGTTGCCGACCGTTGGACTACAGCAAAAAACACTTCTTGTGACTATAGGGTATTTCTTCAAAACAAAACAAATAGTGAATAAAAGAGTTGGTCATTCCAATGCATTTTTAGAATGCAGGCAAAAAATGAATCCCTTTACAAATTAATTTTCCTCCAATAACTCAGTTACTTAAAAAGTACTTTAGTGATTTGTACATAAAAAATAGATAAGAAATTTATAGTTTTCCACCATTAAGATAAGTAATTAGTAATAGAATCATGTAATGCAGAACTTTAACAATTAAGATTAAAGTTATTAATAAAATTAACTCAACTTTATTACTTTCTACACATACATTTTAGAAGAAAAATATTCAACTGTGAAAATGATATGAAACTTACTTTCTTTTGATAATATTGAATTGTATTAAAAAATTAGCTGTTTAAAATGGAAAAATAACAATAATAATTGAAAAACATGAAATTTATTGTCAAAATAATCTTCTGAAAGTTTCACTCATAGTATTGAAAAACACACTTCGTTTCAACAAACATTTAATATTATATAATCAAAGAACATTAATCTATGTAAAAAGTATATAACATTTTTTTGAACAAATAGAATAGCGAAATAAAAGATAAGATTTAGCATGATAATTATAAGGTAATAATTATGTGTTATGTAAGCAATGTTAAGTAAAAATAGTATAGGACTGCTAATACAAGCACATATTTAGTTTTACTTTGTGGTTGAATCTATGTGTATTGTAAGAGATGGTAAGTGGAACACTTCATTTTCACGGTTGATGATATGATGTCACCACTTTTACCATTTTCACTCAAATTCATTACAGGTGAACATGAGCAGATGCATATTCAACACAGTATTCAGTCTATTTTGCTATGGTTAAACTATAGATTGTTTTCACAACAGAATGTGGTTAGAAAAAGAGAACTACGAAGTAGAAAGGGAAAAACAAACATGCAACAGCTTTATCCATGGTAAGTTATGTTCAGCCTGAAAAGAAGCTTATTGTGTGACTGGTGAAAGAAAGAAATTCTATTAATAAGTTTTAGGAAAATTATCAGTTGTGATAATCCACTCTCACATTGGCTCTTTTATAAGCATTTTTCACTTTTACATACTGAAGCTCAAAAAGTGCATCTTACACTACCACAAAAATCCCTCATCATGGTGAGCTTCTTGATGGAGGAGTGGAAAATAAAATTTGACTTATTTGTGTGGTATTGCCAGCTGAAAGCAGTGCTAAAAAGTGCAAACTTGGTGATCAATTTGAACTAGTACTGAATATGAATATAAGTGGAACCCTGTTTTGTGAAAAATGGATGAGAGTCAGACCAACTCTCAGTTTTTCACTTTGTAAATGTTTGGTTTTAGAAATATTCAAAAAATTGAAATGTTATATCATTAGCCATTGTAACGCGACATTAATAGTAATGAAAACAAATCAATAGAACCTAAGTTTACATTGGTTTACATGAGATTTTTAGTATAATTTAATTCCCTGTATTTAAGGTTAGGTTACCAACATATAAAGTGTTATTATCTGACATTTTATATTACAAATTTGAAAACTAACATCAGGAAAACAAGCCTGCAACTCCCATGCTCTATATCAAATCTATCCAAATCCATAAAAATCAGTAAAAAAAGCAGCTCAGTAGAAATTGCTAGAGTTGCCATTTACTAAGAACTTGTCAAATTTAGGCATTTCATTAGTGAAGGAATTTAGTATAAACTTTGTAAGCATACCAAGCTTGAGTGAATGAATAATAGGTGTAAAATCAAAAGCTCTTCCTTATATGGACGAAAGGAGATTGGGACATATGTAAGAATAATTTATTATGAGAAAAATAACAAACAATTAATAATAATAATAAAATAAATTAGGTAGTTGTTGGTTTTTAGTGAAGAAACTGAGGTTCCAGGTTCATTTCTGCAAATATTATAACATGATCCCTAATGTTTATTTATGGGAATGTATTAATAGAAAAAAGATTAGATCAATTCACCAAAAGATACCTATTACCTGAAGACGGAAAATCTCTTGGAGAAAATGAACAATGCAGTAATGTCCTTAAAATCAGTTGAGGGACTTTAGAATTTTAAAATGTACTATAACCATTTTAAAGAATTGACACCTGCTCTTGTTAGAAACTAGAGGTTCATATAAAAATATTTAAAGAAGACATCAGCTGTAACAAAAAGCATGTGGCGAAAACATCATTCATACAAAGTGTTCCAGAAGAAATGGTCAATAAATAGGGAAGTAATAGTAGAAGAGTTGATTTGAACACGTCTTTAACTTTGAATGATTATAGAGATACAACCGCTTTTTTAAAATTATTTATACTGTCGCTTAGCATTGACCATTATTTCTGTAACATGTATAATATTTTAAAGCACTTTTAGCAATGCACTGCAAGTTCTCTTACAAAACAAAATTATTTTATCGTGCTAAATTTTATCATTTCTAACTTACTTAATCTAATTTTAACAAGGAACTAAATAAACCCCGAAAACATATATTTTACATAAATAAGTTGTAGCGGATATATTTACTATATTTTCAAGATGGAAGTAACACATGCTAAAGAAAGCATGCAGTTAAATGTTATTCTATAGAAATGTACTGAAATATCTATCTATTATATTTCACATTCCTAGATAAAGAAAAATTATCAAAATTGTATGGCACCACAAGAGTTATATTTTGTAATTTCTAAGTATCCATATTTTATAACGATTTATTCTATTGGTTTGACTAGCAGCAAATAGCATTTAAAATTAAAATTAATTTAGCTATGCATTAAAAAATTTCTGTTATATAATAACCATACTCCTACTAGTAAAAATTAAGCATAAAAAGCCAAAAATAATACTAAAAACTTTTGATTCTCTTGTTAACGACATTGTGCAAAGTTTTAGTAAAATTTTACTGTGCCATACAGTTATTGTGTATTTCTAAAAAAAAAGATTAGATTTCTAATATATTACAAGTGCATTTCTAATAAAGATATATGTATTTAACTATGGCATTCAATGAAACTAAAATATTTTTAAATTTTAAGTTTTTAGGTAATTTTACAATCAACAATCAACACACAAAAACTAGGTAGGTACATTAAATTATTTGGGAATACATCAAGTATGATACAATCATTCCTTTTTTTTTCTGTAGTTGGTATATCCCATATAAAACCATAAAATAATGCAAAGCAAATACAAAAAAGCTAACATTCATTCTATTCTATGCATTACAAAATAAAATATTATCTATATCTTAAGAAGAGAAAAACTATTTCAACATTTTTCTAAATTTAGAAAGCTTAAGCAGGCAATAAAATAGAATTATAGTGAAAAGTGTAAGTAATAGCAAAAGCATACATGAGTTTTTTGACTTCATAGGCAAGATGATAGCCGGCATAAGACGTAGTATCCTGCTCCGGCGGTCTGAAAACAGCACATTGCTAACAGCACACTACATGTCAAACCAATATTAATGACAAAATTTCTTCTTTGAATTAGTTTAAAAACCACCATCACCCTAAACTTGCTTAATAAACCTTGAACAATTAAAATTGTTTATAACACACTGATTATTATAAAAGATCTGTAAGTAACTAGTGAGATGTTTTACTAAACATTATGCATAAGGGTAAAGTTTCATAATAAAAAAATTGTATTATTTGACCAAAAGATACGTTTTGGCTTCCGGAATATATTTCTGTTTTTATGTCAATGTTCCAGTGCTCCATAAACTGTTTTCAGAATTGCTAACTATTTATCTTGATTTTTATAAAACTCCAATTTCAGTAAGCTTTATTTCTGAGTTCAGTGATTGTTGTATCATCATACTATCTTATAGCTTAACTTAAATTAATTTATCATTTCATTTGATAGTACATAATCGAATATAATCAAAAAAGCATCATATTTATGTGCAGTATCTGGTGAATGTCTACCTTTGTTATTTCTTTTTTGTATATCAATATCGAATACAAATAAATATCAAAGCAAAAGAAGATAAGTTAATAGACTACTGATGCCAGACTGCAACTGTTTTTCACTTGAACTGCAAGTATTAACAGATTTTCCCATTACAAAGTTACTTGATATTAATTAGGATGCATTCAAAATCATGAAATGCATTATATTTATAAGTTCCTTCAAGAAAAGTCACAGAAAGGTTAGGAGTGATTAATTTTCTAGTTTCTGAATCAATTATGTTTCTTAATACAGATTAGGTCTATAAGAAACCAAATGTAATGCATTCCACTCATTGCAATGTAATTTATGCAGGAATTACAAAGTTTGATGTGCTAAACAAGTAACGCTGAGAGCACTGCCTCCCTCCGTTCCTGGTTGTTATTGTAACTTATTTGATGATTTGCTTCTCAATATTCTCTTCTTTTGTGTTCACCAATATAGAATAAACTGAATTCTTGATGTGACCAAAATAGCCCAAAGGTGTAAGGTCAAGCAAACACAATGACAAAGTTGCTGATGGATCATGTCCTATCCACTTTTTGAAATAAATTTATTCAAAAATGACTTCAACTAATATGTTAGAAATGGAAGATCTTAAGGGAATATAAATTGTGGCAAATCTTTATCTTTACTTTATCTACAATTTTGTAAAATTTGACTACGTAAATCAGAAACACCCTGTGTAGAAAGCATGTTAAGTGAAGGTATACAGAGTATTTCACTTTCAATCTTAATGACTTTAAGAGGTGATAGAACACCAAAAAACAATTATGCTTTGCCATATAATCTTATATCCAAAAATGCTTAGTTTCTGAAATACAGATGTTAGTTTCACTGAAAATTCCTTGTTTTTTAATATCTCAAAAACAACACAAGCTACTGAGTTGGAATTTTTTGTATGGTTCTTACAACGAAAATTATACCTCTTTACTGTTTGTTATGGGTGATATCTTTACCATGTACACTTTTTAAGTAAAGCTATTATTATGCCACTGAGAAACTGTAATGTAATCAAGTATTCTTGGATATACTAAGAGGCTTATTCTGTAAACTGTCGTTTATAAACAACTTGTTTCATAACAACAGTCGTTAGCGACTTACTTAACGACAACGTGAACAATAACTGTATTCTGTATCACGTATTGTTAAGCGCTTGGACTGTGCCAGCAATCCATAAAGACAGCCGAATGCTTTTAGAAGAGAGAGTACGCCTTGCAGCGCATGCTTGTAGCGGGTTATTTTTGAAAAGCAGCCGTAGGGGCATAGCGGTATCTTCGAAAGAAATTTAAAAATAATGTGCGAAAGTATCATGGAAAACGTTCGTGAGAAAAAAAAGCGTTCCCAAAAAACTACTCGGCAGCAATACATGGTGTTTGTGGACGAATTAAAGACAAACGAGGCGTTCAGGACTAACAAATTTTGTCCTGAAAACCCCAACGCAATTCAAGAAACTGGGCGAAATTAACAAAATCGCTGAATAGCGTAGGTGGCTCTCATAGATCCACGGAAACATGGAAAAGGGTAAGTACATTTTTGAAATTTATTTGTTTTTAAGATGAATATTATTCAAATTATTATTACAATTACACCATTTTTTTAACTTTAAGTTTCATTCAATTGCAATAATGCATCAAAAACAAACTAGAAACAAGATACGAAATCACGTTTTTTCTTTCATCTAAATCATTTTAAATAATAAGAAGATTGCCATTAAAAAAAGTAATCTGAAAATTTATTTTAAAGGTGTTTACGGACTGGAAATGTGCAGTACGAAAACGTGCTCGGATAATAAAAGCTAGTGCTGGTCAAACTGGAGGAGGCCCACCTGAGAAACCATTAACAAATTTAGAAGATACGTTATTGAGTTTGCTGGAAAGAGTGGCCGTTGAAGGCATGGCTGATACTTCAGAGCTTGGCGTTGTCGATATAGATTATAAAAAATACGTATTATTGTAGACCACAAACTTTACAAATTTTATGTATTTTGTTTAGTTTCTT